>PVJH01021751.1:0-37987 GCA_004026705.1 Nesogale talazaci
CGCCCTCAATTTTATTTCTGAGTAGATGGAAAGTATTCTGTTTTTGTCAATCTGCTTTTAAAAAAACAAACCCCCCAAACAAACATGCCCTGAGCTAAAGTTAGCAGGGAAAACAGGCCAATAGACTCTGATGTGGCACTTCAGACCAGGAGACAGCCCTTTTTACTGCTTGTTTTTTATGGGTTTCATGCCTGGGTCATCACTGTGAACAGTTCACAGCTTCAACATCCCCAGGTAGCTCTTCTAGGTAGACACGTCTAGGCCTTAAGGGGACCCTTGAAATGACCACAGAGCCTTTGAAAGAGCCACGACTTTGGCCTGAAAGTAGAATCTGAAAGGTCTCACAAGCACACGCGGCTCAGTTTGATCTAGCCCTCTCGCAACCTCAGGAATTGCTTTAAGAAATATTTGTAAAGGCCATTTGTTGCTGAGTCAATGTCGCACTGCAAATTTAAAACAAAAACAAAAAAAAACCCTCAAGATGTTTGCTGACTTCTCTTTTGGCCCGGGGACCTTTTCTGAATGCCAGGTGGGTGCCACCCAAGAGTCCCTAAAAGCAGGGCCTGAGGCGGGGGTGGGGGGGGTGGGAGGGTGTCCCTCTGCAGGTGATGTATTGAAGCAGGAGTCTCTGGACAACCTTCTCGGGGAGGGAGGACTGTAGGAGAAGGCAGAGAAAGGAGCTGGACAGACAGACATGTAGGATCAACCCCTGGGTTGGACCCCACAGGCAGTGAGGCACTCTAGGACTGGACCATATTGAGGGTTTTGTCCTTGCAAGGTGGAGCAGAGGAGTCTAACAGCTGACTGGGGTCGTGAAAGCAGCCTCCTCCTGTCTCCCCAAAGGCAGCTTCTCCAAAGTAGTGTCTGGGTGTGAGCTCACAGCCGCAGTGTGGGGAGAAGAGGTGTCGGGCTGGTGAAGGGAGCCTCAGACGATGACCTGGGAGCCTAGGTGTACAGCAGACTCATTGCCAAGTGGAAACTACTGTGCGCCAGTCACACATCAGACACCCAAAGGAACAGGGAGGGAGCTTCCATAGGTGGGCAGGAGAGTGACTGCGTGCATGTGTAAGAAGGCCCAGGAGGAGGTGCTGGAGAGCACCTGTTTCAGAGATGCAGCAGAGACCAGCTCAATCAGTCATCAACTCTATGAAGGGCTACATTACACAGGACATCCTGAAGATTGTTCGGATTCAATCTCTACTGCAAACAGAATAAATGGGAATAAACGCAGCAGCTGGAGGGGGCTCAGATGAGCTATACTGTAAATGTGCTTTACAGTCAGCACTAGAAGCATGTGGAACAGTGTAGAACCGCGTTCCCTGGAAGCCTTAGGAACCACAGTAGCTGCCAAGAATGTCTCATCTCTCTGAGTCTTGGCATGGACTTCACCAAAGAAAACTACGAAGTCAGGGAAAATAGCATCTCTTTCTCTCTCTCTCTCTCTCTCTCTCTCTCTCTCTCTCTCTCTCTCTCTCTCATACGCACGCACACACACACACTCACACGCTTTTAAGTGCCATTATCTGCCAACTTCTGAAATTGCATTATACCTCCCTAAATTTGCTTTGAAATTTATAATTTCTCCAAAAGAAATCACAAACCGTCAATTCTTCATGAAATAATGATTAAAGCAGGTAAGTCCTGGTGGCACAGTGGTTGTGTGGGTGACTGCGGCCCACAGGGTTGACGGTTCAAATCCAGCAACAGTTCTTCAGGAGCAAGGCTAAGCTTCCTAGCCCCTCCAGGGCAGTGATGTGGGACAAAAAGAAAAAGAAAGAATGATTAAATCAAAGTGCTTCTGGAACAAGATGCAATATAAAAGTGTAAGTATAGACACAATAACCAAGTTGGTGTTTCTTGTCAGATGCATTTCTGGAAAAGGGTGCTTTTGTTAGTTGGGGAAGACTAGAGAAACAAATTCATAAACAAGCATATGGATATAAGAGAAAGGTTTATATACAAGAGGAATGGAACATTGAGAAAGCATCCCAAAGCAGTCCAGTCCAAGTCCATAAGTCCGATATTAGCCCATATGTCTGATACCAGTCTATAAAGTCTGCTTCCAACTAACGATGCACGTGCAATGACACCTGGACAATCACAGGCCAGTGGGTGGAGAGTCTTGTGTATCCAGTGGCAATAGAAGCATCCCGGCGTTGGTAGTAGTCTCCCCATGGCTCCTCATTTCCAGGGCTCAGGGTCCATCAGTAGTATTCACTGGCAGTAGAAACATCTCGGCACTGGCAGGGATCTCTCTGTGGCTTCTTCAGCCCCAGAGGTCTGATTCTGGGCAGGCCCATGTGGCTTCTCCTCCAGCTCCTCCAGGTTCCAGAAATCAAGAACTATCAGCATGCTGTCATCTCGTCTTGTCAGTAGTTCCTCGCCAAGGAACTGAGTCAAGTCTCTCATCTGCAATTGGGAAATACCGCGAGACTTCCCAGAATTCTCAGGAGGAAGCCATGCCAACCCAGAGACCTCACTAGCTATCTCCAGCTTGAAAGGCTAGACTCCACTCCTACACTCCCAATCATGAAATTGACATCAAGTACATGAGCACCACAGTGCTGTTGTGGGGCGGTGCCGTGGAATTGTTTTCCACTCAGAAGGACGCTGCTCAGACAGCGCCTGCTTTTGCACCCTCTCATTTTTGTCACTTTGAAGATACAATGGCGTTTTGAACTCAGGATACTTAACTGGCAAAGTTTCTACTGGGCACGGAACTGGAACCTGTATCAGAAGGAGCACAAGTACTTTGAGGACCAGAAGCAGATGGTGGAGAGGGACAGAGAACAGAAGAAAAATCTTCAACCTGTTGATGATTATCGTCCATTTCGTAAAAGAGGAAGCATTGGATGAAAGGGTGGGGGAAAGGAGGGTGAAAAGAGGAACTGATCCCAAGGGCTGAAATAGAAAATAAAGGTTTAGAAAATGATGCTGGCAAGCTATGTACAAATATGTTGGCTACAATTGATGTTTGGATTGTTCTAAGAGCCCATAAGCGTGAGCGCTTAATAGAATGATCTTTATAAATAGGTAAATAAAAGTAAAGCCGAAGTGTACTTAGTGAGGTGCAGTTAGGGCCAAGAGAGTAGAGACCCGGGGGGGACACTTGATGGCTCCCTTGTCCACGTGGCAGTGGCTCCCTGTCATGCAGGGAGAACGTAGCCGCTCAAAACCACCACCTTAGAAAAAGAAAGAATGTAGAATGTAGGATAAACGTGCCACAAAAATTAGACAACCGTCATGCCTATGATGTGTTAGCACAGATCTGTCTTGGAAGATATGTTCCTTAGACGTGAGGGTGATGAGACCTGGCCTTAGATTGCTTTGGACGTGTTATCAGGACGCACTGGTCTCTGCGGAAGAACCTCCTCTTTGGAAAAAGTGAAAAAGAGGAAGACCTTCTGCCAGGTGACTGGCACCCTTGGCTGTACCAGCGGGCTCTCAGGCAGCAGTGCTTCTGGGGAAGACACGGGCCCACGTCGTGTTCCCAGTTGTTCTCCAGAAGTTCCCTCAGAGTTGGGGCTGACTCAGCGGCCCCGAACACCGACGATGAAGACTGGAAGTTCAACCTGATATCCATCCAACGAATAATGAGAGTTCCTACACCTTGGCTTTGTAGTAACTTTGAGCTCGTGAACAATGTCACAGCGATCTTTCCCAGGCAGAGAAATTGGGGTGCAGAGGAGTTAAGTCATTTTGCCCGAGGATCCCGGGTGGGGATTTGACGTCTGCACCCAAACTCTTAATCCTTGTTCCCCACTGACTGCTTTCAAATCTTGTCACATGTGCGTATGGCAGGCAGGCCACTCATTGAATCAATAGGAAAGCCACTTGCTCTCGGAGGGCTCACCGTTGAGTGTGATGGACTCTCCATAACCCCGTTCCCCTTGTTGACACCCCCGATCCCGCTGCCAGGGGGAGCTGCCAGTTTACATCTCTGCTTTTCCGTCGGCTGGGTCCATGGAACCTGACTTAGTCAATGATCTGTCCAAATTCACATGAAAATGTGAATTCAAAATTCCAGTTTGAACGCAGCAGCCTCTTACCGTTAAAAGAAGTTTCCAGAGAGTTCACTAAATCTCTGTGCACTCAATGAAAACACACCACACCGCCTTTCCAACTCCACTACACAAACTGGGCTGGCTTCACTCTCACGTTTCATTTGCCCCTCTCTGGTTTTCAAAAAATGAGAAACCCTAATTTTTGAATCCAAACTTCAAACTATGGTCTCTGAAGATACCATAGATGTCTCATGATCTCCCAGACTGCCCAATTCGCCCCATCACTTTTATTAGGTGGGGATATTGAACCACTAACTTTAAACAATCTTGAAAAAGAAAAGCCAGTGCTTTAAAAAACCCTCCTACCTTCCTTCTTGGTTGAACTCAATTTTCTGTCGCCTGTCCCCTTGGGTCTTCATGAAATGTGCCCTGTGGGTTTGTGACTCACATGCCTGTGTGCCGTGGGGAGGGCAGTCATTCACAGACCTGTGCTGTGTTTTGTATTAAGGAACTGAGCTGAGAAAGATACCTTTTGATGCTGGAGGTCAGATAATAGAGAAGGCAGAAGTCCAGGAGGTTGGATCCCAGACAACAAAGCAAGTTCTGTGTCTGGGGGTGGATTTGATTTCCATTAAGCCCCACAGGGCAGGGATAGACCTGTGTCTCTGTTCCAAACCTGTCTTTGGCTGAGACTCGGTCAGTCCTGGGAAATGGGGGTGGGGACAAGGCGTGTGTCTGTGCCGGGCAGGTACTTGGCGGTTACTTCCATGCAAGTGACCTCTCATTGCAGCTCAAGGAATACGAGGCCCAGCACCGGCAGACTGCTGCCCTGGACCCTGCTGACTGGCCGGATGGTTCCTACCCGTCCTTTGATGGCTCATCGAACTGCAATGTAAGTTGGTCATCTCCCCGGGGTGGGCGTGGGGGTGGGAGGTTGTCTTAGTTTACCACTTTTCTAATGAGGGGAAGCCCATGGACTTCAGCCGCTGGAATCTCTGTCACCCGTCACTAATTAACCTGGGAGCCCATTTGTGCCTTTCTGAAACTATGGAAGGTGCCCTGGTGGTGCTATGGGTTAGGCAGCCAGCGGGCTGCTAACTCCAAGGTCCGAGGTCCAAATCTCCAAGGTGCTCCTTGGGGGACAGGTGGAGTCATCTGCCCTAGTAAAGACTTACAGCTTCGGGAATCCTGTACATGAGCGGGAGCTGACTCAGGGGCAATGGGTTTGGCGTTTTAAAGCCCTGTGAGGTAGTTCTACGTCACGACACAGAGGACTGCCGTGAGCTGGCATGAGTTTGGGCCCCCAGCACAGGTTTGGTTTGGGGCCTTCATTCTTTGTGCATCATTTGCTTGCCGGGCACCTTATAGAGGGGTCCTGGGAGCCCTGGCGGTGAAGTGGTGGCACATTGGGCTGCGAGCCACAAGGAGAGCAGTTTGAAACCACCAGACGCTCACTCCCCAGGACAAAGAGGAGGTTTCAACTCCGCTAAAGGGTTACAATCTCGGGGACTATCCAGGGCCCTTCTCTCCTGTCCCGGGGCTCCCGATGAGTCCGAGATGAGTGAGGCGTTGGGTTCATGAGAGGTCCGGGAGTGCGACGGGGGTGCGACGGGGGAACAAACTTGGAGGTCTTGATCACAGCCCAGGAAAGCCTGTGGGGTCACCGGTGGTCGCTGTGAGTCGGCAGCAGTTCGACGGCACACAACCACAACGGTGACTGACGGCCTGGAGGTGGCTGTTGTAGCCCAGACCAGCAGTTCCAAATGCGATCGAGCTGGCGAGGCAGGGTAGAGGGAGGGGCCTCTTCCTTCTGTTACCTTGTTTCATGGGTTGGTTAGATGATGTCATCCTTAAAGGTTGGCAGTGGTTTTTGCCTCCCTGTCTTCCGTTGTTTGCCCTATCTGTGCCCCCAACCCCCCCCCCCCCCAATCTTCTCAGCACATCCTTCCATCTCCTGGTGCCATCCATCGCGCCGGGGCTCTCGATGGCATCCAGATGGCCATGATAGGTCCATAATGTTGCTGCACCCTGTGCCCTGTCTTTCCCAGGTGTGGTAAATACTGATCGGTATGTGCAGGGCCTTCAAAAAGTAAGTGGAAAAACAGGACTTTACAAACAATCTCCCAAATGAACGTTTGCCGTTTAAACTTGTTTCCATGTTCGGTTTGGTGCTATGAATGATGTTCGTCGTGTGGGGTAGGGACCACCAGGACCCATTTTCACCTCTCGCCCTTCCAGAAAACAGCTCTCTGTGCCTCAAATTGCTCTGCCTGTTGCCCAGATGATTAGAGTTAGATATACGGGGCCAAGTGCAGAGATGTGTTTTTAGAAGTTGGTGGAAAGATTTCATTATCTTTTAATTCGCCTTTTCGAACTTAAAAAAAAATTAATTCAAAGATCATTTTGTTGGAGGCATTTACAGCTCCTATAGCAATGTGTGCCATCAATTGTATGAACTATATTTGCACATATATTGCCACAGTTATTTTCTCTGCCTCCTTAACTTTTTCTAAAGAGTTATGTAAGGATTTAACATTCTGCGTTCTGTACAGTGTCTGGTTGTGATGAATGGAGAGGGGCCTGCCCTTCTCCGTGGCATTATCACTGCCTGCCTTGTGAACCTATCCCAGGCGCCCTGTGTTAGGTGACCAGAAACTGACCTCTGACCCTTTTAAGACAGGACCAGTCTGCTCCTCAATGTTTGTGGGGAAATTCTGCTAATCCTCTTTTTTTTCCCCTTCTTCTTCTTCTTATTTTTTATAAATCATTTTATTGGGGGCTCATACAACTCCCCTCACGATCCATACATTCACCAATTGTATGCAGGCCACATTTGCACACTTGTTGCCATCATCACTCTCAAAACATCCTCCCTCCACCTAGGCCCCCAGTACCAGCTCCCCATATTTCCCCTCCCTCCCCCCATGAACCCTTAATAATTTACAAATTGCTACTTTTTCATATCGTTCACTGTCCCATGTGTCCCTTCACTCAGTTCCCTGTTGTCCATACCCTAGAGAAGAGGTTACATGTAGATTCCTGAGATTGGTTCCCACCTTATTCCCCCCTTTCTTTTTTCTTAATAATTTTATTGGCAGATACGCCACCTATCGTGCAGTTTAATCGTTCAGTCATAGTAAGATTTATGCAGTCATCACCGCAATCCGTTTGGGAACATTTTCTTCTTGTGTTCATTGTTGTCAGCGCCCTGTTGGTCCCCTGCCTTCCCCATCCAGTGACTGTCCCTAGAGAGCTCCCTGTGGCAGATTTCATATGCAGAATCCATGAACTTTTTGAAGCCCCCACCCCACCTTCACCCCCGGGATTCCGGTCTCCCTGAAAGCAGTGAGCCCCGTCAGCAAGAAGGGGCTGCTGGGGGATGTTTGTGTCTCCGGTGGCATTGCAGCCCAGGTGGCTAGCATGAGAAATGACACGTGAGCCACGGTGCCTTTGGAGGTTCGTCTTTTGTGGCTTCTTTTAAGAGCCAGGCTTACGTCTTGTCACCCCCGACCGAGTATCAGGAGTCAGGACAACCTGCCCCCTGCCTGGTTGCCCTCGCTGAGTGAGAGAAATGCCATGTTCGCACGGCAGCCCGGACCAAGGGATAATGAACTTGCAAGCCCGGCCTGGCTTGCTTTTGTGGAAAGGAGACTGTCCCGTGGATAACAGTCAATGTGTCATCTGCTGCTAGCCAGCCGTGTGGCCTGGGATGAAGAGGTAATTACAGGAGCCGTGCTGGGGGATCTCAATTTGCCTTTTCTGAAGCTCTGATTCCCTCATCTTAAAGACCAATAGCATCTCACTGTAAACCCCGGGCCCAAAGCATCGTGAAGAATGAGTACAGTAACCCTGGGCTGATGGGATTCAAACCCAGCTGGGGGTGGGGGTAGGGGTGGGGGAATGGGCCCGGCTGAGGGGGACAAAGACCCTGTTGTTCGTCCTGGGTCCTTTTGGATCCGAGTCACTGTCCTGTCCTGATGAATAGCAGCTGAGTCGAGGGAGAGGCTGGGAGACTGTGTCCATTCAGAGAAACCTCGCACACTTGGGCTGCAAAGAGAAAGACTGCTCTCTCAGGGACAAGCAAAGACAAGCACCTCACCGGGGACGGTGGGAAGAAACCACTGGAACGCGTCACTCAGCATGGGACTGTGATGGCGCTCTCAGAGGGCACATCCGAGCCGTCCCGCCCAGAGGTTGTTGAAACAAAGCAGGCCCTGCCTAAGTATTAGGCTACACAATCTTTGTTCCTCAACCTTTTTTACGGGGTGGATGCAGACCTCGCCCAGATCTGTTTCTAAAGTCTCCCGTCACAGGAATTCAGTGTCCCCAAAGCCTAGGTTTCTCCTGCCCCCGCCCCTCCACCCGTCAACGTTGGTCATCACACATCTGTCTGGTTCGTAAGAGTGGTCCCGTGTATTATTGGTCCTTTTGTGACCAACGAATCTCACTCAATGTGAGCTTTCAAGCTTAGTCCATCAGAACCCCAACTCTCTTTCTGACTGGAGACCTTGTCTGTTGTGTGTAAGATATCGGTGTTCAGGCTTGTTCGTCTTTCTAGTAGTTCTTTGTCCAGTTAGAAGACATGGGTGGCAGGGGGTGGGGAAGGGGGCTGGCTGTGCTCTGCTTGCAAAGGTGAAGGAGGGAGAAACATCGGCCCTGGCCAGGCTGAGGTCATACTTTCATAAAATCCCATCAAGTGATTGTGATGCTGTAGTTGCTGGGTTCAAAACACTGACCTTCAGTTAGCAACTGAATACCTAGCCAGTGAGTCGCCAGGGACGCTTAGCTCATATTTTAACACAGAAGTTAAACTGAGGTTTCTCTCTCTCTGTCTCTCTCTCTCTCTCACACACACACACACACACACACATCACACATCACGTGGCCAGCTTTTTGAGGCAACGGTTTCTCCAAAGAAGTCTGAAAAAAGAGGTTCAGCCTGTCCTAGTTGACAATGAACCAAGGGTAGGATGGGCTATGTTCTCTGTACTTCAGCCTGCAGAAGTTTGGAAGAGGGCCTTCTCCGTCTCTGACAGCTTTCAGGAGGTGAGCGCCTCTGTCATGGAGAGCGTTGTCTCCAGCAACACGGTGTGCAGAATCCTTCTGTTTCACTCCTGGAGTTTCCACAAACAGCCTCATCCACGCTTTCAAATCTGGTGCCTGACCACTGATACTAGTGACGCCTGCTTGAACTTGACCGTCATTCCAGTGCATAAGAAATGGGTCCTCCCCCTTTCATCAGCTCATTTGTTAGGGTGACCAGCTACTGCCCAAGAGGCTGCGGGTTTGAATCCCCCCTTAGAAGAAAGGTCTGGTGATCTCCATCCCCAGCCCTCTGCAACGTGAATTGGGATTGAAGCTCCAACAACCGGTGTTTTGTACCGAGACTCGGCAAGAAGCCCTGCCCAGCATATTTCTTCTCATTGCTCTAGATGTGCATACAAAGCTGAGCCATTAATTTCAGAGCATTCCCAATGCTCCCTCCTTCAGCTGCCAAGCATGGGGCACTTTGATTATCTTCTGTGCGGCGGCCAGCATGTTTCAGTTTTCTATCTGTCCCATTCGTCGTCACTGAGATGTAAATAGCCCACTGGTCTCGCCAGGAATGCCCCAGCCCTGGAGCACAAGGCCTTTGTCCCCAGACCTCAATGCCTGTATTGATGCCGGCCCCCCCTTTGGGGGTCGCATTTGCATTGATTTCATAGATGTCCCCCCTCCCACACCAGAGCTGACATTAGATAATTGCGTGCTGCCTAACCATAAATTCATACTCACATTCCTGGTTTCCAAGAGTGTAAAGTACTAAAGATAGTTACCAGGGGAAGTAAAAAATATCTTTTTCTTTGCTAGAAGAGGCTCTGTTCTTAGCTGTCTAATTTGCACTCATAGTCAACTTCTGCTGTGAGGCTTCTGTTGAAAGGATTTTGGTTGAGGCCATAACTGGATTCTCTGTTAAATAGTTGTGCATTTATTTTAATATTGTGCATTTTCAGTTTATTTTGGTGAGGCCATTACATTGATTCCTTTTTTAAAAACCACTTTATTGACATAATTTACATATCATATCAGTCAGTGAGTGGTTCAAATACATCAAAAAAAGTTGTGCAGTCATTGCCCCAAGCGATTCTGAACTTGATTCCTTTTTAAATAGCTGAACATTTATATAAATATCATTCTTTACTTTGGTGATACCTTCTCCCCCATTTGCCTCCTGCAGGGAGGGAGAAGGTTTGTAAGAGCTGCCATTATGAAGTTTACAGTTCATTGTAGAGTTCACTTTGAGGTTTGGCTTATCTTTTTGAGTCAGAAAAAGTATTGACAGAAATCATCCTCCCCACAATACTGCTTTCTTATTTCACTTGTTTTTGTTTTTTCGGTTTTGTGTGTGCGTGTGTGTGTGTGTGTGTGTGTTTTAATTATTTTATTGGGGGTTCTTACACCTTATTTATTTTTTAAATCATTTTATTGGGGGCTCATACAACTCTTTTTTTGTTTGTTTGTTTTTGAGCATCATTGCCCTCTGGTGGAAGTAGGAGGCCCAGCCTTGCTCCTGGAGAGCTGCTGCTGGATTTGAACATCCAACCCAGTGGGCCGCCGCCCCGCACACAACCACTACACCACCGGGGCTCAGCCCCTGGCTCATACAACTCTTAACGCCACCTATACATCCATCCATCCATGCATCCATCTATCCGTGTCAAGAACATTTGTATATTTGTGGCCCCCATCATTCTCAAAACATTTGCTTTTGACTTGAGCCCTTGGTATCAGCTCCTCATTTTCCCCTCCCTCCCTGCCCTTCCCTCCATGACTCTTGATAATTTATAAATTATTATTATTTTGTCATATCTTACATTGTCCTACATCTCCCAATGCCTACTTTTCTGTTGTCCATCCCCCAGGGAGGATGTGTATGTAGATTCTTGTATTCCATTCCCCTTTCTACCCACATTCCCTTCACCCTCCTGGTATCACCACTCTCACCACTAGTCCTGAGGGGATCATCTCTCCAGTTCCTATCTGTGCCAGTGTACATCCTCCAGTCTAGCCAGCTTGAGAAAGTAGAATTGGGTCATGATAGTCGGTTAGGGGAGGGGAGACAACTCTTACAGTTCTTAGAACAACTCTTAAAGCTCTTAGAACATCAATTGCATCAAACACATTTGTACCTATGTTGCCATCATCATTTTCTAAACACTTTCTTCGTTTGAGCCTTTCTTTCCCTCCTTCCCCCACCCTTGATCAATTAATTATAAGTTATGGTTTTCATCTCTTATACCGACCAATGTTTCCCTTTACCCACATTTCGGTTTGTCTTTTCCCTTGGGGGTGGAGAATGGAGTGGTATTTTTATTTTTTTAAATAGTTTTCACTCCAGGCACAACCTTAAAAGTGTTCCTCTTATGAAACCAATGGGTAAGGACCAACCCCCTGTACCAGCTGCTTGAGTGTGTATGAAGATGCGTGCCCTGACGGGAGCCTTTTAAGACCGCCCTCACCAGGCCATCTGCATGATGGTAGAAGTCTGACTTCCGAAAAGGAAAATGAAGTGCTACCGCCCCACGCACCCGTCTCCAACACCGCTGTGCTCTCTCTTCAGTTGCCTCTCTTTCTTCAAAAGGGCCTTCTGAGAATCTGGGTCTGGGGCATCCCAGTCCACCCCCTTATGTTGCCACACACAGCAGTGGTGAAGCATTTCGCCGAGGAAATTGGTAAAACAAGCCAGTGGGTCACAACAGACCACGCTCACACCAGGGATGTTTGGAACTTGGAAAAGGTTTGCACAGAGGCTGCTCTCATGCTGTGGTGGCGTCACAGCTCCTGTGTGCTTCCCCTTCGTAGCCTCTCATGCCAACTTCCCTTCCAACTGCACATGGATCTTGACCACTGACCCTGTCTGAGGTCCAGGGGACCCTGCGGGTGCCAGTCAACCACATCCAGCCATTGGCATTTGGAGATACAAGAGTCCAACCTGGTCACAGCTTTCATTTTTGTGCTACTGACGTGCTTCCTGGATTGAGGACTTTCAAGGTCTCAACCAGAATAGCCTCATCTGAAAGGGAGGCTCTGGGAAATCTTTTTTCGGGCTGTCTAAAACGATCGCCGGAAACATGGCCCTGGCCAGCAGACAGGTTTCACTTGAGGTTTCCGCCCGCCCCCGCGAGGAGTCCAGCTCTATGTTGTGGGTGGAGAGGGCGTCCCATCCTACGTGTAAAATGGACCTTGATGGAAGGTAATTCTGGAAGATAGCTCAACATTCTGGTATGTGCCCAAAGCCAGTGGACATCCCATGAAGTTCTTCTGGCAAATGGTGGCATTTTTATTTGCATGATGCCAAAAGAAAGCCACCATGGGCCGGTTCCAACCGGATGGCATGCAACAAGCATCCAAGAATTGCTTTGTATCTCAGTTTCCCCATCGGGATATATTTTCTATCGAGCAGATAGGCTGGAGTCGTTAGACCAGCTTGATGGAAATAGTGCTTGTGCATGCTTGTACCACGCACATGGTTTCTTTTCTGTTCCAGAAGGTGTTATTATCCAAGTGGGTTTAGGTGTGGACCTGGTATAATTGCAGTAAGGGGTGGGTATTAATAGTCCTGTGTATGCGCCATGCTGGGTGGGACCTGTCCAGGGTACTCCATTATTAATTAGGAGGTCTTATTGCTTACATGGGTGTGGCTTTCTACACTTCTCTTGCCAAAGAGCATGATCCTGGCAGGCCTGGAAACACAGGGAAAGTTGCCCTGTCCACAGCTGGAACTCACGTGGTCCCCCTGTTTTTCCTTGTTTGTCCACTGTAGACCCTTCTCACGACACCAAAGACCACCTGAACAAAAGTGTATAAGCTTAGGGTATCCTTTTTTTTTTTTTTAATTTTTATTAAAGATTTAAGACAGACTTGAGGGACTAGCTGATCCAGCATTTCTTTTATTTGGTTGAACCATGTGAAATCAGATAGATGAGATAGCTTTTGACCTATAATATGGCAATTTCATTTGTTCAGCTTAATATGTGAAGACTAAACAGGGTATTCCACATTTCTCCCCCATTAGCTGATCGTATCGGTACAGGTATTTGTGAGCTCATCGAGGTTAAGAGATTGGTATTTAGATTCACATTAGACCAGTGCCTTATTTATTTATTTATTTATTTATTTATTTATTTATTTATTTATTTTTGTACTTGGTCTAGAGTGGTTGGGATTTCTTTCACTTGTCTAATATTACTAGTTATTTTTCTTCTGTCTTGTTTAACTGAACTTGTATTCTCATTAAGGTAGACACTGACACAACAGATAAGGATAGTCTTGTTCCTTAAGTTCTGTGCCATCTCTCCCCTCCCCGCCCCTCTTTGTATTTTTCCATCCTTTTTTGGTTTCCTTTTCCTCTGGTTCAAATACTGTCCTGCATGTCTTTTCACCTTGCTCATGCATCGGTGGCTTGACAGATTTTCCACTCATGCCAGCGGTTCTCAACCCGTGGGTCATGACCCCTTTGGGGGTCAAGTGACCCTTTCACAGGGGTTGCCCGATTCATGACAGTAGCAAAATTACAGTTATGAAGTAGCAACGAAAGTAATTTTTTTGGTTGGGGAGGGTCACCACAACATGACTAATTGTATTAACGGGGAGTGGCTTTAGGAAGGTTGAGAACCATTGACTGATACTGTGAATTATGTGTCCTTTTAACAGTTTTATTGGGGCATAAGCTATGTATTGTACAAGTTGATAGTTCAGTCATATCACAAAGTATTGCACAGTTGTTATCACCACAATCAATTTTAGAATGTTTTCTTCCCTGCTCTCCATTTCCTTACATCATCCTCTAAAAAGACCGTTCATCCAGTTTCTGCCCCTACAAATTCACCCATCCTGGATTCCATGTTCTGGGAAACACAGAAAGACAGAAAGCAAAGAAACATAAAAGCTAATAAGAATAATGAAATAGGGGCTGAGCCCCGGTGGTATAGTGGTTGTGCGCAGGACTGCGGCCCACTGGGATGGAGGTTCAATTCCAGCCAGCCAGGGGCAAAGGCTGGGCCTCCTACTCCCACCACCAGAGGGCAGTGATGCCCCCCCTCAAAAAAAAAAAAAGAATAATGAAACAAACCAGAGGGAAAACTTTCAACCTAAAAGAAAGCAGAAAAAAATTTTAAAAACTAGAACACATTTAGAGTGGGTCAAGAGGGAGATCAAATGAGAAGTGGTTAAATTTTAACCTGACGGCACCTGCCGTGATCCACCTTCCAGTGCGCTCTGCATGACAGCAGGCTGCTCCCATCCTGGTCCCTGTGCAGAGGGGCCTCGCCAGAGCCTCAGTGGATGACTTTGTCACCCTCTGCCATGCTGTCAGACAACAGATGGTTCTTCGCTTCTCAGAACTATGTTTGAGAGTTCTCTTGTACAGGTATGGCCCGTGTATGCTTGTTTTTGTTGTAGGTGATATAATTGTCAAAGGGAAGAGAAGATCCAGCTCAGCTGGAATATGGCTTCTGGGGACTATCTGGGCTCTTAACGATGCTGTGGGTGATGGGTGGGAGACCGTCTGCCTTTAATTAATTTCCCCAAAGTCTCCTGAGTGGCTAGAGCCTTTATTTCCATCAAGATCAGCCATAATCATTGCTCCTCCCTGGTACACTTCTTGTTCTTATTGCCATGTCTACTGCTGCTCAAATCAGGGGCACATAAAGGTGCTTCACAGTTTACATCTCTCTGCATTTGGGCTTGTACAGACGAGCCCTCACAATCCCCAGCATTGACTTTTGAAGAAGTTGGGGAGTCTTTTCCATTGGGTTTCAAATAGAATGTGCTCCTTCACTTGATCTAGGAGTCTTCAAGTTTACCATCTTAGTTACGGACTGCCTCTTATTTGATTTCTCTCGAGACAAAATGGTTTGCTGCTTTTCAGTCGGTTCCTTTTGCTTTGAGTGGTGGCCCATCCTGTTAGTTGCTGCATGAAATGGATCTTGTGGTTACATTCTGGGCAGTCATCATGACCTGCTAAGTTTGCCAATGAGATGACCACAAACAACCTTCCTCTGGCTAACTGGTTCCTCTCCTACGGTAGGACTCAGCCAAGGCTCCCTCAGCTTGGAGCATAAAATAAACCTGTTTATTATTTATTCCACAAGCATGAGGATGATGTTGAGATTGTACAAGCTACCCTTGGCCCCCTGTGCTGATCTAGTAACGTAAGGTGGGATCACAGGAAAGAACTCGGTGGGTCTGACCCTCCCTCTGTTGCCAATGGGCCTGCTCTCCAGGTTCATGCAGTTTCGTGTGCCTAGCATCCCCGTCTGAGACGTCATCCTGCCTGCTCCCTGAACCAGTCTGTCTAAAATGCCATAAAAATAATGTGCCTTCCCAAACACACCCAATCCCTTTGGAGACTTACCGTTTCTGGGATAAAAAACCCAAAGCTCCCAACACATATGTAATTGCCCTACTTGGCAGTCCTGTTCTGAATCATCCTTTTTCCATGGCACAGGGTTATGCGAGAAGTGAATACACATCCTTTTATCTCTCCGGGGAATGCGTGGGCTTGTTGGTTTTCTTTTTTTGAGTCTCCCATGTGCTGGCCACCAGAGGTTTTCTTGAGGTAACACTGCACTTTCCTTCTTCCAGGAAAGTGGGAGTGGGAGAGACTCTAGACACGGCCAACCACTCTTCCAGCACGCTTCTGTTACCCAAACTCACTTGTTTATAGGAACAGTGCAGTTCCAAGGGTTTATAGACAGGAGGAAAAGTCAGTTCCTTTTTCTTCACTTCTCTCCCGCTCCCTCAGACGATGGAAAGGTATTCCATCAGCTCTGTGGCAACTGACAGAATTAGGCTGGGGAGACTCACTTCTGCCCTCAGCCTTCAGAGCCTGGACGGTCGGATTCTGAAACCTGCTGTTTGTCTCATTCCATGTCAGATCTCCTCAGGCCTGCTATTTGTTGAGACAAATTTGTTTAGAACTTGTTGGATTTCCCTAGGCCTGCTGGAACAAAATACCCCAGAGTAAGTGTCATGAAAGAACAGAAATGTATTTTCTTGGAGTTCTGAAGGTTCGCCGAAGTTCAAATTTGGGGTATCAGATATGTTGGTTCCTTCGGAGGGAGAAACTATACTAAGCCCCTCTTTGAGCTGTGGTGTTTTCCCAGAAACCTTTGGCATTCTTTGACTGCATTTGTCTTGTCACCAGGGGTCCTGCCTCTGTCTCTGACCTGCTGTCCCCTCGCTGTTTTATAAGACACACCTCTGGTGGTATTAGGACTCACCTAGGCTTGGTCTGGCTGCATATTAACAGGTAACATCTTTAAACACTCCTTTCCCAAGAAGGTCTTAATCTGACAGATGGTTAGGACAAAAACATCCATCTTTGGAGGGACACAGGTCAATCCACATTACTCTCCTTTCTGGGAAAAACACCAACATTATTTGGAGTCTGGTGGTGCTGCAGGTAAAACATTGGACTACTGTGAGTTCAGACCCAGCGTCAGGGCAAAGATGAGGCTCTCTGTTCTCGGGGGCAAGCTTCACACTCCTGTAGGGGGGTTCTCTGCGTCAAAGTAAACTTGCTGGTGGTGAAGAAATGCAAACCAAGGTCCGTGGGTTTTAAGAACAGTGCAGAGTTCATTGTGGAAGTCATCGCTGCTCCTTTGACTTCAGAGCTAATTTTTAAGACCCTGTCTTAAGTGAATGAAGTGTGACAAGGCCTTGCCCTGTGGAATGGTAATATTATCTGAGATTCCCACATACTTTCCCAAATAAAAGCATCATGTCATGATTGTCTCCTCCGCCACCGCCTCTTCTCTTCTTCATGTCCCAGTGACTAGTTAATTTTGAAGCTGCCAAAGAGATTATTTCAGTGCTCCACTGCACCTCTGGGAGAAGAAAGAATCTCGTCTTTTTTTCCTTATGCTGACAAATTAAGTCTCCTAATTTTCAGAGAGAAATGATGTCACCAGATCATGAGCAAACTATTTCTTGCTAAACAGATGACTCCGTCCTTGCTACTTTTGTGTGTGTGGGGGGGGGGGGGGGGGGAAGAAAAATAGCCACCCTCAATGTGTTTCATATTTGATGTAGTTACTTTTGGCCACGTCTAAACACATTTTAAAGTAATTCTACATTTCTCTAAACAGCGAGACGAATTTTTACATAAACCCAGAGAATAACACATTAAACAATTTCTGGGCCTGGGAGGACCCCGTCCTGCCTGGACAGGACTGTTATCGGGGTTAGGGAAACTGGACCATGCCAGGTTTTATTTTTTTTTTTCCCAGAGAGCTGCTGGCCCTTCACAGCAGGGGCCAACATGCTGCCCCCAAGGTCGGGAGTGGCCTGGACTACATCACTTCTTGGAGCCTCGGGCCTGTTGGGGAAGATTATGAAATCCAGATTGGCCAGAGGAGGGCCACTGAGCCGTTGCTGATTGGTGTCACATGCTGTTTCTGAAGGCTTCCTCAGCATCAGAGGAACTGTCTGTCTATCTGTCTGTCGAGTGCGGTCACCTGGGGTCAGTGAGGGCAAAGGAACCCAGGACCCAGGGCTATCGACACAGCAGAGGCTTTGGGGCCGATGTCCCACTTGCCATTGGGTTGACCTCAACGCATGACGACCCCAAGAGTGCAGAGCAGGACCGCGTTCAATGGGGTTTCCAGGACCCTCTTTTCCAGAAGCCACCACCAGACCTTCCTTCTGTACCCGGGGATAAGAGGCCCCCGGCTTCAAATGTTTCTCTGGAGAGACCCTATGACCAAGTCTTTAACGAGACCAAGAGAAGACCACGCCCCAAAGACTTCATGTGGAGGAGGGAGATGATAGCATGAGGCCACAAGAAGGCCCAAAGGATGGATACACAGTCAACGTGATGAAGTTATTAACCAAAGAAAATCCATGATCAAACCATGAAGGGCAGCAGGTCCATTCTCACGGTCCCTGGGGGAATGACAGAGCCTGGGAAAGGGACCCACGATTGGGATATGTACGCTCTGGCAGAGCAGAAGGGTTGCAGGATTTGTCTGGGCCCTTCAACTCAGGACCATTCAACCCCAATCTCCCGTTTCCAGCAAGGGCTTATCCCTGTAAGCTCCGGATGGCAAGGCTGCCCTTCCCTGGCCTGGCAGACCCCTTCTGGGAGAGGGCAAGGCAGTTCGCATTTCCGGGCAAGAGGTGGAACTCCATGGAGGCTGAATTTATGTGGGCACTCACAATGGATCTAGGTTCCCACCGTAGGCCGTCTTTGCCTTTGGTGAGTCTGCTGCGCAAGACCTCTATATCGTATTGAAAAGCAAGGCTGTTGCTTGGAGGACGAATGGTCCCCTGACCCCAGCCCTGGTCTTCTCAGTTGCCTCCTTCCCATGTGAAAGTTGAACCTTGAGGAAGGAAGACTGAAGAAGAACCGATGAATTGTGGTACTGGAGAAGAATATTGAGGTTACTCTCAAAGGTCAAACCAATCGGTCTTGGAAGAAGTTGGACCAGAGTGCCCCTGAGAGGCCAGGAGGGCAAGACTTTGTCTCACCTACTTTGGACATGTTGTCAGGAGAGACCAGTCCCTGGGGAAGGACATCAAGCTTGAGAGCGCGGAGGGGCAGCGGAAAAGAGGAAGGCCCTGGACGAGATGGACGGACAGAGTAGCTGCTGCAAGGGGCTTGGGCACAGAGGGAAGGATGGCCCAAGGTCCGGCGGGGTTCCTTCTCTTGTGCACAGGGTCATCTTGAGTTGGAAACCAGCTTGGTTTGCACCTTACAACAGCATCAATTACACACCATAGCCTTCTGTGAACCTACTGCTCAGAATGTAAATTCTCACGCACGTCTCACGGGTCTCTAGTGGACTCGAACCTCCAACCCCTCAGTTAACTATTTGCACCCTTTAGGAGCCCCTTGGTTGATAGAACAACCCCCCCTCCCCCAACAACAACAACAACAACAAACTATTGCCAGCACGTTGATTCTAATGCAGACCCTGAGGTGCATTGCCTAACGTACGTCTTCACAGGAGCAGACGTCTGGGAGCAGCTGCCCGGTCTGAACAGCAGACCTGCCCACCTAGCCTACCATGGCTCCTATAGGACATATCTGCAAACTCAGGAGACATGGCCTCCCTCCATTGACCTGCCACTCAATGTCCCAGCCAGAGGCAGGATTTTCACCTCCGAATTCCTGCATGGCTCCATCGGATGTCTCTTACCCTCTCTTCACATTTGCATCCATCCTGTTCTGCATTTCTCTCCGAGCCCTTCCTACTCTCCAATCACTAGATTGTAACCTTTATCAACCCAAGTAGTGCCATGGTTACACTTGTAAGCCATAGCCCTCTACAAACCTCCTGCTGAGAACTGAAACACTAATAATCACTCTTCTCAGGGGCCTCTAGGTGGACCCCTGTCCTAAAATGCAGGTCTTTCACTCTGATGCCATGCAGGCAGTTTCCCCACTCCTAGTCAGAAGAGGAAGGGGAAAAACGTGTTTATTTAGAAAGTGTGCCAGCGCAGAGACCACAGAAGCGCAAGGCAGACTGTCTTTCTGCTGTCCCGTTGGAAAGCAGAATGCATCGAGAAGGTCTATCTTTGGCTTTGAAGCGGGGAGCTCATGCATACATGTTTCACATTAACTCAGATTTCAAGGTAACCACGGGAAACAACTAACTCTGGCGGTGAGTAAGCAAACAGAACCATAAAGCCAGGCTCTTCATGTCTCTGTTGGCTCGAGACATGTTAATCACTAATATTCAGTTAAATAAGGAGAAGGCTCTCAGCATGATCTGGCCCTTCTAGGCGACCTCTGCATCCGACTTCTCTATCTGCCTTTGAACAATGTAACCAGTTATGAAAATTCCATGGAGAATTTATGAAGTAGGGTACTTTGGGCTAGCTGCATTTTGTCAGGAGAGTTTTTCTAAGGACAGTAAGCAAAATAACTTGGCTTCTGCCATCTTCCTCTCACCCGGACTACTTGTTCTTCTTAATGTCTATAGTCGGTGTACTTGTTCATTTGAATCAGAAAATACTTCTTTAGCACAAATTGGTACTATTTATATTTAATATTTTATATTTTATATTTAACTGCTCCTCATTTTTCCCTCCCTCCCCCCTCTGTCCCTCATGGACTCTTGATAAATTTTGAATTATTATTTTCATATCTCACATTATCTGCTGTCCCCCTTCACCTACTTTTCTGTTGTGCATTCCCCCTGGAGCAGAGTTACATTTCGATGCTTGTGATCAATTTTCCCTTTCTCCCGCGCCCCCTCCTGGTATCTATATCCTCATTATTGGTCCAGAAAGGTTATGTGTCCTGGATTCCCTGTGCTGTGGGCTGCAGCAGTGTACATGCTCTGGTCGGTCAGATTTGTAAGGTAGAATTAGGTTCATGACAATGTGGAGGGAAGGAACCATTAAAGAACTAGAGCAGCAGTTCTCATCCTGTGGGTTGTGACCTCTTTGGGGGCCAAACGACCCTTTCACAGGGGTCGCCCAGTTCATGACAGTAGCAACATTACAGTTATAAAGTAGCAACGAAAATAAGCTTATAGTTGGAACTGTATTAAAGGGTTGCGGCATTAGGAAGGTTGAGAACCACTGAATTAGAGGAAAGTTGTGTGTTTCAGTGGTGCCACACTGAGCCCCGAATGGTTCAACTCTTCCTTGTGACTCTTCTTTAAGGGGATGTACAGTTGTTTACAGACGGGGTTTGTTCTCCACTCTCCCACTCCCCCATCATTCACATTGGTGTGATTTTTGTTCTGGGTCTTTGATGCCTGAAACCTGAGCCCAAAATACACTGTGATCACAGACTGGTGTGCTTCTTCCATGTGGACTTTATTGCTTCTCAGTTAGATGACCACTTGTTTATCTTCAAGCCTTTAAGACCCCAGATGCTATATTTTTTGATAGCCAGGCACCAGCATCTTTCTTCACATCAGCTTATGCACCCATTTTGTCTTCAGTGATCGTGTCAGAAATGTGAGCATTACAGAATGCTGGTTCATTAGAACAAAGTGCTCTTGCTTTAAGGGAATATTTGAACTGAGGCCCAATGTCCATCCGCTACCTTAATATGTAACATATAAGTATGTAGGTCTTTTTCCCTATCACTATATATAAATATATTTACATATGTACATGCCTGTATTTATGCCTTTATAAATGCCCTTTGCCTCAGAGTTCTTTCCTCAATTTCCTTTACTTTCCTCCTGTCCCACTATCATGTTTGGCAATCATTAGACTTACAGTAATTTATCGCTGCTACATTGCCCTTGATTAGGCCCCACTAGGCATCCTACACCCTTCTCACCATTAATTTTAGTTCACTTGTTTCCTTGTCTTTCCATCATTGTCACATGTATAAGTCAGTGTGTACACCAGGCACAGGAACCCTTAAAAGTCCTTCATGTGCATTGGAGGGTGGGTGGCAAGAAATGCAGTTGAGAATGCTGCCTGGTAAGAATGTCTTACTCTAGGATAGCACACGACAGGGCAGTGTGTCCTTCTGTTATACTTCTGTGTCGATATGTCTGGGAACCAACTCATGGCACATAACAACAGTTGTCTCTAAATACAATCCTCTTGTGATGCCCTATGCCAGGGGTCCTCAAACTGTGGCCCATGGGCCACATGTGGCCCGCTGAGGGCAGTTATCTGGCCCGCCAGCTGTTTTTGTCACTGCTGCCTGTTCTGCTTAACAGCTGACTCATCTAGGGCCTGCAGTGAATTTGTTCATAGTTTTGTGTTTGTTTGTAGGGGTTAACTATAGTCCGGCCCTTTATCAGTCCAAGGGACAGTGAACTGGCCCTCTATTTAAAAAGTTTGAGGACCCCTGCCCTATGCCTTCCCAAAGTAAATCTTTGAGTTAGCAAGATAAGAACCTAGTTCCACTAGCAGTATGTATCCAAAAAAAACCTTAACAAACCATGGTGGGACCAATGTGCAGGCTTTGAGTTGCTAGTTGAGAGATTGGCAGTTTGAACTCACCCTGTAGCTCTGTTATGAACCAAAAGGCTGATGGTTGAAGTTCACCGTCAGCCACTGGGGACCAAGATGCCTTTTGAAAAGGACTCCTGAAAAGTCAACCATCGAATGCTCCAAGGAGCACAGGAACTCCTGATGGGAGCAGAAAACCTTATCTTTCCCCTGTGGGGCGGCTGTTGGTTTGGATTAACAGCCCAGCGCTTAATCCCACTACACCACCAGGGCTTCTTGCCTTGTCAGGGCCTGGGACTTATACCCCGAGTGTGTCAGAGTTGAACTGGGCTCCAGAGGATTCTCAGGGTAGACATTTCCCCCCAAAGCAGATTGCCAGACCTTTGAGATCCCAGGGCCCTCCAAGGTCCAGCTTTTAAGCTTTTAGCTGCCCATGCCAGGAACCCTGTGCAGCACCCAGGGGAGAGAGTGTGTGTGTGCAGCCAGAGAGGTTGATGGGCGTGGGGGAAAATGCAAGAAATGGAGACGGACAGACGGTAAAGGAAGACATGATAGGTGGGGAGCAGATACTTGGGGCCAAGAGGTGGGTGCTATTCCTGAGAGATGCCAGCCAGGGGAGGCACAGCAGGGTGCTCGGGGAATGGAGAGCAGGGCAGGCTTGAGGAAGAGGGCTGGATCCCTCATGACAAGGGTGACTTTGGGGGGGACCCTAAGCACCAGAGAAAGACAAATATTGTACGTGACCCCTGTTGAGGGTGGGGGTGACCAAGGAGCAGATCTGCTATTGGGGGCGGGGGGGGGGCACGGAGGGGATGGAGGAGGAAAAAGGGCAGCAATAGGCCATCGAGCGGGGTCAGCAGACTCTAGAGGGAAGAGCCAATTTTGTCCCTGGCTGCAAACAAGAACTCGAGAGCCACAACTGCATTCTGGCCAACAAATGAAAGTGCCATTCTCTGAAGACGATTCTTTAGAAATCTGTCATCTTAGCCACATGTCTGCCGATTCCTTGGCTAGAGGGTGGACAGGAGTTAACTTGGGGGCTGGGGAGGTGACTATTGTGCCAGACGGAGGAGGAGGGGTAGGGCAAGCCATGGGGAGGTGGAGCAAATTGTTTAAATGACCGCAAAAAAAGAGATCATCTGCTATGTAACACCCCTCCTCACATCGTTGACGATAAAAGAACACAAGATGGGAGGGGAGCCCCAGTGGGCTCTCAGGGAGGGGCCGTGAGTAGAGGAAGATGTGACCTTGACTTGGGAGCTGGGATCCCTGTCCCTGGTGTTTGGGGATTAGGTGACCTCCAGACCGGATCCCGCATCCTGTCCCCTGGAGGAGGGACACTAGTTGACTGGCCAGGGAGTTCTGGGAAGTCTGGTGTTTGATGCGTGCCACTCCAGGAGGCGGGCCCGAGCGTTGTGCCTAAATACCGACTCCCTCTGAGACTCCCAGGGGTGGCAGCTCCAACTCCACATCTGGGGTGGAGGGCGGGGTGGGCAATGACATCTCCTCACTGGTTGTGGTGGAACAGATTCCAACTCGCGGCGGCCCTGTGTGCTAGAGAGGTCTGGCCCGTGACCGCTCTCGGAAACGGGAGCAGACAGCGGGCGCTTTCCTTCTGTGTTGCTGTTGGGTGGGTACGAACTGCCAGCGTTGGTGGTAAGCAGCTGAGCACGCATGGCTTGCCTCACCCAGGGACCCCAAATGACTTGCCAACCAACAGCCTTTAGCCCCGAAGACACAGACGTGGCTGGAAGCCCACGTCATGGAAAGCGCCTGTGAGCCCTGTTAGGGGAGCAGGGGGGCGGAGGTCAGCCCTGAGCTCTCTGGATGATGTCCTCAGGAAGAAACGAACAGCATGTCCCTGGTGCCCCCAGGGACCCCTGAGAAAGTGCAGTGATTATCTCGTGACACGGGCCCCATGTCCACAGAGCCCAGGCTCTGCAGCAGGCCTGCCCTTGAGACAATTTGGTCAAGACAGTTGTAGAAACTCCCAGGAGGGCCAAAGGACCTCCACTTCTTCGCGGAGTTAAAATAGACAAAGGGGTCCGGGGAGAGCCAGAAGGACAGCGGAAAACCTCTCAGGGTGACTCCAAACCATAAGCTTTAATCCAGTCTGTCTAAAAAACTAAAAGCCACTGGAAGCTTCTATTTTCAATGAAGATCCCTCCCTCCCTGGGGGCGGGGGGAGGGGGGGGAGGAAAGGGTTCAGCCCGCCGACTTGCAAAAGCAATCTTTTTTTTTTTTTTTTTTTTAAAGTTGAATCCCCTTTCAAGCTTCATCCTTGTCCCGGATTCGCTCAGCTCCTTGCATTCTTTTTCGCTCTCCGTGGAATTCCATAGACAGTAATTAGGGACGGGAGGCCAGCGGGAGGTCAGAGAGCCTTCCTCAGTGAAAACAGGGATTGTTTGGCATGCACAACACTCCCTTTTTTCCTTGTGGTGAATAGGAGGTTTGCTTAGAGCCGATGACTTACGCCTTTCTTACAAGCTAAGCAGTCCGCGAGGAACTGGGGAATCAGTCCGCAGGCAGAAGGCAGCTAATTGAATCCAGCGTCCCGGGCCAGTCGTGGCGGCTCAGGGCACTGAGCTGTGACAGGGAGCCGGTTTGATCATGTAACAGCAGAGGGGCATGGCCCACAAGTGCCGGGTCCTCACTTAGCCAGCCCAGGGGGACGCCGATCTCCCACCGGGGAGGGGTGGGCACGTTGGGCATTTGGCAAACTTGCCCCGTGGCCGGCCTGCTCAATGCCGAGACCGGTAAGTGGCTGAGGGTGTTTGCTGGAAACAGAGTCGCTTTTTCCTCTTGCTTCCTTTCAGAAACAGTTTATTGAGTTCTTCCAGGGGCGGGTGGGTGGGTGCAGGGGGGCTTTTCTTCGCTCCCCCGATTCCGCTAAATTTGACTTTTTCTTGATTCCCTTCTCTGCCTTGCAACTCTCTTTGATTCTTTCCTGGGACCCGCATCCAATCACAACAAACCAAGTTCGCCGGATGGAAGATACTGTGCAGGGGAGGGGAGAGGGCAGCAGTGGGGGGCATGGCAGAGAAGGCGTGCGGAGGAGAGTCCATTTGGATCTCAGCTCACTGCATGGAGGCTTTGCGTTGGGGGACTTGCCCTGGGCGTCTCAGACAGCTTGTCTTCTGTAACTGGTTTGGGTCCTTCTGTCAACTTGGGTTAAAGATAAACGCCACTGAGCGTGTACAGCCAGAGATTTGAGGCGTGCGTATCCGATGATGGGCTAGATTCAAATGAGGCGCTTGTGTGACTTTCGCCCTGTTTCAAAGTACATACTTTCAGGCACGCATGACTCTCCTACCTCCTTCTCTGCCGGCTCTCGGGAAGACGCCTGGACTTCCTTGGGGCAGGTTCTTTGTGGCCGTGGTCCACGTTTGGAGTCTAGGGGAGCCGGCTGAACCTCGTGCGTTCCTGCGGAGAAGGCCGTGCCATCCTGAGCTCAGGGTGGTCTCGGGCCGGACCCCAGAGGATTCTAGTGCTGCAGGTTCTGTTCGATTTGTGACTGCGCATTGCTCAGGAGCCTACGTGCCTGCGCCTTATGGATTCCGGAAAGGGTCTGTTGCGGTGCGGTCGCACGGCGGGACCTGTTTGCGTGAGGGTGGAATGCAATGGCCGAGGAGCGGGGACAGGCTGCGGGCGACAGTGAGGGGATGCAGCCCCCGGGCTCCAGCGCCCATCTGCGATGCTGTGGACTTGGTTCCTTTTTGTCCCTGGCCACCCCGAGCGGAGCTGCGTGGCTGCGAAGCGCCCCCACGTCAGCTCCATGTCTTTCCCATTAGAACACCGCACGTGTGTCAAGAACGCACTTGTTCCAAATGCAGCTGAGCAGGAGGGAGGAGGCCCCACCCTCCTTCCCAGGCCCCGAATGGGCCCCTTGCTTCCTCACGCAGCACCCTGGCAGCCGAAAGGGTACGCTGTCTCTTTAAATCGGCTATAGTTCTGTGTCTTGGCTTGGCCAATTTGTTATGGTTTAAAACTGTGGAGCCAGCTGTCTGCAATCTGATGTAATGTTGCCGTGGAAACCAGAAATGAAACACTTAAGCATCCACCACAGAATTATTACATATAGCACTAGCCAAAGTAATTCAAAGCTGAGCCATATGGGCTTTCTGGTGGGGGGAAAAACAGAGCCCTGCAGTAGAGTGGCTGCGAATCCAGCATTCCCAGGGACAGTCTTAAAAATCTACAGGCCACATCCTTTGGCCGGGTGTGCTGCCTTTTGCTGTGGATGGCGCAGAGGCGGGGGCTTTACGCAGACGCTGGGGTTCGCCACCTGGCTCAGAAGATGATGAACTTCAAATCTCCTGAGGGCCCAGTCTGTTGGAGGGGAGAGACAAGCAGAACCCCATCTCGTGCGACACTAACGCACGTGGCATGTGCTACTTGAGTTTCTTTCAAACCCCCTTCATAATCGCCCCTCCCTCTTCTACACTTTGCCAAGTTCATTGACGTCCTGCCAGGTGGAAAGTTTTCTCTAGAATCATAAGTGATGCGTCAATGAAAAGAAGGAAACGTGCTAGAAACTTCGCCTCTCCAAGTGTTCCAGCTGGGGAACCAGGAGAGTCAGGAAGTGAGGGATTCAAGTCTTTCTCCCCCGTTTAGGAGTCATGGCGTGCCCTTCACAGCGTCTTTATGTTAAAACAGCTGGAGGCAATTTTTGAAAGACACGTTTTGTTCCCCGCCCCCCCCCCCCCCCGGGGTTTGGGGTGGAAATGAGAAGTCAGCACCTTGTCCTGCAGGAAAACGCTTCCTGTGGCCTCTAGGCTGAGTGAGGAGGAAACTTCATACGCACGCACGCATGCATGCACATGCGTGCACATACGTACACATGCACGCACGCACGCACACACGCACGCATGCGCGCGCATTCACGCACTCACTTTTCATCTTACCCTTTTCAGCATCTCGGTTGCCCTGCGTCTGTCTTGTCTGCTGTCCAAAACTTGAAAACTCAGCATCCTGTGGTTGCCACGATTTGGAAAGAAAGGGTCAAGGCTTCCAAAGCTTTCTTTCCTTTCTTTTATAAGACAAAATCAAAGCCGCGTCAGCTCAAAGCCCTACACCGCCCAGGCTCTCGACCGTCGGCGGCCCTCATGAAGGCAAAGAGACCCCTCCCTGCCGACGGCCTGTTTCTCCATCCCAAGCAGACTACCAACTTCATTTTCACACGAACTAAAAAAAAAAAAAGTGTCGGGCGAGGATGAAGCTCCCGGGCCAGGTTGAACCTGTCGTGTGTACACCGCGGGGCTGCCACGAGCCGTTAGCACCCTCCCTCTCCCAGAACCGCCCGGCAAACCAGTGTCCCATGCCTGCGTGCCGTTCCACCTTCCCCTCCTCTTTCCCCTGGCTGCCGACGGCTCTGCCTTACGGTTCCCCAGCACTGCCACCACGCACAAATGAAATCCAAGCCAAACAAGACAGTGTCCATGCGCAGCTGCACTTAGCACTTTCTTTCACTTTCCTGTGGTTTCAGTTCAAGACCACAGAGCACATTCCGCCTGATGGATCGAATGCAACACATGCAACTCCCAGGCCCCCTTGTCTAGAGCCTCCGTTTTTTGCTCCTCATGATCCAGTAGCCAGGGTGGGGACCCCCCCCCTCGCCTTAGCCTACAGCCAGCATGCCCACTCTGACGCAGTCAGATGCAGTGTGGCAGACTGGGACGGGGGGCTCGTGGCTGCAATGGGTGCAGAAGCAGGGGGCCAGCCTCTACTTTCACAGGACCGAAGAGCGGGTCAGATCTGTTGACCTTTAGGCTAGTGATGGAGTGAAGCAGTGTATGCCTCCCAACTATGATCGACCGACATTCTGAAAAGGACACGGGCTATCTCGTCTAGGAACTTGTGAGACCCTGGGGCTCACGGATCAGAAGATGGAGGAAGAGCCCCGTCCCGGCAACTTTGCCAGTTGTGGGCTTAGGGTGACTGGGTCCTCAGAGGGCAGAACGGTTTGCTCCAGCCATAGGCTGGGAGGCCACCAGGAAAATCAGGCAGACCCCTGTGAATGGAGCCCGTGTTGGCTGGGGGCCCAGAGTTCTCATAGGCGTGGCTGTTCAGACACAGAGCACCAGGCCTTTCCTCCCAGGCACCCCCATGGGAGGGCCCCAACCCCCAGTAAGGACTGATGTGCGCACTCAAAGTCAACTGTTTGTGCCAGCCAGAGACTCAGAGGTTGGGGACAGAGTCCCCGAAACAGGCTCCGCTTATTTGCTAATCCCCACAACATGCAGCGTTTTTTATGTCTTAGTTGTGTGTACCCCACTGCCCCCCATCCCGAACTGAATTTTGCTCACCCTTGTCTGTCTCTTTTTATTGCTTTTAAAAGAGGGATTCTCACACTGTGGTTTGCTGTGGCTCTGTGTGGCATCTCTCTCCTGGCAGGCTTTCAGTGAGCTGGGCTTGAGGAAGGGGAGCCTGACAGACTGGTGTCAGGAAGTGAAGGATTAGGGGGTGCAGGCACCGGCTCACGCTCCTGGATGGCCAGGCCAGGTGGGCAGCACGGGCTACCCCCACGCTGGCAAAGCCTTGGGCTTTTGCACATCCTGAACAGATAAGAGTAGAGGAAGCAGCCTACTGAACACTGGCGCGGACTTGGAGGCGAAAGCTTCATTTTGTTCACAAGGAAGGGATTGTTTGAGCCGGGGTCCACGGCCTCTGCAAGAGCATTTTTCCTCTCTTTGTAATGTTTGATGCTTGAGGGAAAACAGCTGGGCCTGCGCACGCCCGAGCCACGGCCGGGCGGAATTGGCTGCCGGGGGAATATGGACTGCGCTGTCAGGCTGTAAAGGTCAGCTTTTTCCCTCGTCCCTCTCGTTGGCCGCCTGGGAGCGAGCGCAGGCTCTGTCCTGGGCCCGCCCGCCTGGTGAGCTTGCCGAGAGAGAGGGAGGCGGAAGGGATGGCTGTGATGTGGCAGCCCGGTCCTAGCAAATGGGATAGAAGCAGCTTTTTTTTTTTCCCCCTTTCCTTTTTTTTTTTTTTTTGCCTCTCTTCCCCTTTCCTGCCCCGGCTGTTTTTGATTTCGGGAGGCTTGGAAAAAGCCAACAGGGTTTGGGTTTGGAGAAGTGGTGGATCACCACGTCAAACGGCAGGGCCTGATGGGCCGGGCAGATGAGCGCCTGGCCAGGACCTCGGCCGCATAGCCGGATGCACAGGGCCCGCCTGGGAGGCGGGGGGTGCCCACGGAGGCATGGAAGTCTCCGAGGTCCATTGCCCCCTGTGCACCTCGGGAGCCAGGAGCCGTTTGGTGGGGCGTTGGACCTAGGTGCAGCTGAATTAGGCATCACCATGGTACGCGGAGCCTCCCAAACCCACTGGGGGACCGTTTGGGGGCGCTCCCAGTGCAGCTGTGGCCCAGCCAGGTGCAGACAGCCCCTCCCCGGCCGGCCAGCCCAGCGGGAGCAGTTATCTGATGAACTCTCCCTCTGTTTCTTTGCCAGTCAAGAGAGCCTTCCGATGACGAGACGGAGGAGTCGGTGAAGTTTAAGAGGCTGCACAAGCTGGTGAACTCCACGCGCAGAGTCAGAAAGAAACTCATTAGGGTGGAAGAGATGAAAAAGCCCAGCACGGAAGGTAAGCGAGACCCGACATCACCCCACCCTGCCCTGTAATTTCAAACTCGGTCGTTGGAGGGGATGTATTTCCTCCCCCTCCCCATTCTGGGGGTAGGAGAGAGATCGGCGAGTGCATGCCAGTGGGGAGATGGTAGCCAGCCACATTAGGGATGGAGCCTTCCAGAAGGGAAGCCGTTTCAGTGTTCCGAAGCAGGGAGATGGCTCGGATGTGGCGACAAGTCTTCCCAAGGAATGTGACCCAGCTTCCTTTCCACTGAGACCGTTGTATATAAACTTCCTATTCCAGTGCCTCTTGGAGTCAGTAAGCCTCTGCCCTGGGCTCCTGCCCAGGGACTTGAGTCCACGTCTGATCCACATCCATCTCGAACAGACCTCTCCCAGCAGAGGCAGAACCCTGAGAGCGTCCCTCCAATCTCAGAGGGACCATTAGTTCTTCCGGGGAGCAGTCCATCTCCGGGCCCTGGGCAGTGGGGCACTCAGGATCTCCTAGTCTCAGTGGCTTTCTGAGAGCGCAGTGTTGTCAGAGCCACTTGTCAGTGGAAACATTTCTGTCAAAAGAGCCCTGAGCTGGGGTTTACTGTAATGAAGCATTACAACCTTAGAAATATAATTTTTTCTGCTTCAGGCTCACCTAGTCATCTCTCTCACTGTCGGGAAGGGACTTTCATAGCTCACTGTAAGATCCTCAACCCCTCCTCATCCCCCTGCTCACAAAAAAAAAATAGTAAACACTAAAATATAAATATACTATCTTCCTATTTGGAATTGATCATAAGTGGGCTGGGGGAGGGCCTCTCGGCTTTTTTCTGTCTCTCGTTAAGGAATGTCAGGTGTTAACTCGCAGGTTTTCAGCGCTCTCCCTATGGAGGCCTTTGGGTTGGGGGTGAGTAGAAGTCAAGCCAGGGTAGAGAGCCCCACAGTCCCCTGTCTGCAGAGGAGGGCTTTCTGCTTTTAGGGCCCCTGAGAGGCATTAGTCAGTTTGAAATTCCTGGAGGAAGAGTGCATGTGTGTGGGAGGGGCTGTTTCATGGAGGTGCTCTTTGCACAGCTGGAGGCTGTGACATCCTGTCGGTCTGTCTTCTACCCCCCCCCCCCCCACCGCGGCTCATCCTGAGGCCACAGGCAGTGTCAGACTACAGCACAGAACGCACAACCTTAGGGACCCAGCTTCCAACAAATCTCAGATGCTTGCTCGAGTCAAACTAAGAATGGCATGCAGCTTGGGGAGTCATATTCCATAGTTGAAATGGGCGAAATGCCTCACAACAGCCCTCCACCCCCCAAAATCTGGAGGCCTTTCATATAATGATCGCTGGGGGTGATGGGCAGCATTGCCACCCAGGCATATTTTGAGCAATGAGGTGGTGTCTCTAATTTGCATATTCAGGGCAGAGACAATTCATTCAACTCCTTCTGAGTAGCGTACTCAGCAGGTGGGGGAGCTGGTAAGACCAAGAGAGGCACCTTCTGGGTAAAAGTCACAGTAACTGCATGACCCTCTGGCTCAGAATGCTGAGTCCTTCTGGGTTTGGATTAGGGCATAGTTTGCCAAAGTGGGCGCCACTGCCCCCCGGTGGTGGGTGGAATGATCTAAGTGCATTGTAAGAGCAGATACCTACACTTTATCCTAGTTCCTGGGCTGGAGTACAAAAGGTTTTCATTGGTAGGGAGGTCATGAGGAATTTTTTTTTTTTTTGGCATCACTGCTCTCCGGTGGTGGGAGTAGGAGGCCCAGCCCCACTGCTGGAATTGAACCTCTGTCCCAGTGGGCTACAGTCCCGCGCACAACCACTATGCCACCGGGGCTCAGCAGAGGAATTTTTTTTTTAAGAGGACAGTAGACCGTATAAGTTCGGGAACCTCTGGTTTAGGGTTTGCCCAAGGAGAAAGAGTTTAGTGACCTTGAGTCTCACCTTCCACCTGCAGCATCCATGAGTCAGACTGGGTGCTTTTGGGACACACTTGGCCAGGCCTGTGCATCTGTATGGCCAGGAGGATTTCCGGGGTCTAGGGCTCCCAGGCTCCTCATTGACAAAGGAATTGTTACTGGGGAGAGAGAAACTGAGCACCAGCCACTGCAAAGCATGAGCCCCTCCTGCTCAGAAAGCGTTGATGCCAGGACTTCCTGCCTCTCTGGTGATGACGACCGTTTACTGAAGACATTCTGTGTGCCAACTATTTTAGAAAAGTGCTCTTGGTTTTTGTTGTCTTTTAACATCGAATCCCTGCAACAGCCTTCTCCTTTTACAAATGAGGAAGCGGCGGCACAGAGGTTAAATAATTGACTCCGAGGTCATCTGCCACCCAGCCGGACTTTACAGAGTAAAGTCTAAGCTGTCTGACCCTTCCTATGGCATCTTGCATCTCCAACCGAGCCTCCTCCCACACGTGGACCTGGTTCTCCAGGGGCTGCCCCAGGACCAGACGAGACCAGCAGGCCAAGTCTCTGCCCTGTCCCTGGAGCATGGATCCTCCTGCCCCTACCCCACGGCCCTATCCTGCTCACTTAAACCTAATGGTCCATCATTAGCCTTTGCTACGAAGACTTTTGCTTTGAGTATCTTTTTTTTTTCCACTTAATTTTGTTTTCGCCATAGCTTTATAGGGGATATCACTAAGCCAAGCCAAGAGAAAAACTGTCCATCAAGCTTGTTCCTTTCAACTTGTGGCGAGTTGACCCATGTGGGTCAGACCCCACGTGCAGGCGGGCTCCTCCGGGAGGTTTCCCAGTGGCTGGCTTCTCAGAACCACACTGCCCGCCCTTCTTCCCCGGGGCCTCAGGGTGGACCGGAACCCCTGATCTTTCATTTCACAGCCAAGCACGGGAAGGGTTGCATCACCGGGGACTAGATTGTGAAGCCATCAGGTGCTGTCGAGGGTCGTCTCGTGGCAGACGAGGAAGCACAGCTCGGAGGATGATGCTAAGCGCCCATGGGCAATGAGCTGGAGAGGGACAGGGCTGGCCCTGGAGCCCAGGGCAGAAACCCAACTTCTTGCCCAAGGACCCGCGCCACGTCGTACCTCCCAGCTCCTGTCCACCTCCCTCCCCTTCAGTGGTCCAGCCCGTTGAATGTGGTGGGTAGGAAGCTCCCGACCCAGGCTTCCTGGAGGGGAGAGCATCTTGCTTGTCGGTCTTCACATCAGAGGAGGATGGGCGTCAAACTCTTCAGGATCAAGAGAGTTCACACAAGGGCTGGGGCTTCCGGCCACAGGTCAGCCACAGACAGGAGAGCCAGTGCTCCGTGTCAGGCCTGCTGCCATCATGGGTGCTGCATCCTCTCTGGAACCCTTGGCCACATCCCCTGCTGCCCTCCTGGCCAGATGCTGACTTTCCAGAACCAGGAAGCAGAGCCCCAGCCACATGTCATGTTCATGTGTGCACCATCTGGCTCCTGCTCAGGCAGACACGAAGCACTGGGGTCTCTAGTGACAGCCTTCAACAGGGAGTTCAGAAAAGTTCCCATGCCTTAAAAACGCCCAGGAGAGGACTCATCTGACTCCTCCCACACCCCTTAGGATAAAGTAACCAGATTTTAAGCGGGACACCATTGACCAGGGGGTGGAGGGTTTCTTGATTAACAATTTGGTTTATATGGAGCAACAAAAATTTTCATAGAATGCAGAAATAGTATTGTAATATATTTATTTTAATTTTCAAACACCATAAGACATTGTTCAATTGTTAAAAAGCGGGACATCTGGTCACTTTACCTTAGAACCACAGAGAGAGATAAAGGGCCTTCCACTTCCCCCAGACACCTGGGTTAGTGGGGAGTGGGGCCAGTGTTTCGCACAGGGCCATCCGGCTATTTGCTGTCCTGCCGCCAGGCGCCACCTCTCTGCTTGGCCCAGCCCCTCCGTTCTGGAAGTGTCTGCGGACATGATCTAAATGGAATGCCTTTTCCCACAGTGCAGGGGGCCATTGGTCTTCATCCCTTTTTGCTGTGGTGTCCTGAAGAAGGTGTGAGCGATTTTCATGATAGTCTCAGACATCATCTGATCTGATGAAGACCTGTCAGAAGCCTATTCTCCCATGTTTTAATTCAAGAGAAAGATCCCCAAGCAATTGGTCGGCAAATGTATTTAAATGGCAGACGAGGGAGAAGCTTTTATTTCACAATTCCATCCCAAATCATATTGCCATAAATACATATGTAACATAAAAATTGCCATTTTAATCACCTTTTGTACAGTTCAGTTGCATGCCACAGGGTCGCATTTCACAGCCTCCATCACTGTTCACTCCTGGAAGTTTGCAATCTCCTTGGAGCAACCACCCCCTAATCTCCCACTCTCTCAAGCCTTGGGTCACTTCCAGTGGAGGTTTTGCCTCTTATGAATTGGCCCATTCAAACTATGTCATATAAATGGACACATCCGTTCTTTTGGGTCTGACCAACTGGCTTCATTCAGCAGACGGCCTTCACACTCCACCGGTTTGTTGTAAGCATCAGAATGTCGTCACTTAAAAGCTGAAGAATGTTCTCTCATGGGGATCTAACACCTCTCGCCCTCTTTCATCTGTTGGTGGATGCCTGGGGTTGCCCCAGCTTCTTTGGCTAACGTGAATGTTGCTGTCATGAACAGAGGTGTGCAAGTGTCTCTGTGAGTTCCTGTTTTCATTTCTTTAGGGCAGACAAGGGAACTTCAAAGAGTTGATATCAAAAATAGGATCAAAAGCTAACGGAACTGTTCTCCGAATCTTTGAAGCTCCCTTATACCGAGGATTAGAATGGTTTAACTTCTTGAGAAACCATACGCGACATATTTTCTTTATTCCAACCACTTTTTCAAAAAACCGTTTTACTCTACATTCGGTGGCCATTGAATTACAGAGCAGACTATCACTTTTTCATCGAACAACTGGCACACCTTTTGTTCCAACTTCTGCGGTGGCATCTATCTCCTCCATGTCTCCTGGCTTATTTCATTCCATCCCTGTGTGTCCCAATTCCGCTCTTCACCCTCTGAACTTGGCCCCGGGGCCAGTGCTACCCTCCTGGTCTTAAGATGAAGGAGTCGAGTTCCACACCAGAAAGGCATCCAATGACTACAGTCTTGGGAGTCCTGCCAGTTCTTACCCAACCTGTAAGCCTGGCTTGTTTGTATGATTTTTGAGCTTTGTCCCTTCTACATTCACCTCCCACTCTAGCCAGGACCTTCTGATGTCATCCTTTTCAAGCAGTTGGTCATGGTAGCCGGGCACCCTCTAGTTCTTGCCGGTCTCAGAGTCGTGGAGACTGATACACGTGTGAGCCACCCAGTCTGTTGCACTAATTGTTTCCTCATGCCTCTCCATTTTCATCTCTCTCTTTCCTCTGGACCAGGAGAGAGCAAGGGTTGCTCCTTCAGTGGTTGCTCAGGCAAACGTTTTTTGAGACCCCACTCAGTACTCATCAGAGGAGGGTGTGGAATATCACCTGTGTGAGCTGGATGTCCCCCAAGACTCATTATCTTCAGGTGGTTGGTTGTGTCTGGGAGGTTTTTGTAACTTTGCCTCCCCCCTCCCCAGTGTGTTCCTCCACAGTCATGGGCAGAATTGCAGTCAAGGTAAATAAATACACAGACGCAGATATTCTCTGTCAAATCTGTCAATATTCATGGATAGTCTCCCAGTCTCCTGTTCACATCTGTTCAGGCTACATGCCTCCGTAAGCATCAGTTTTTAGAGCACCCCTGTTGAACCTGGCGACCTTCTAACTGGACACAGTCTTAGGCTCTCCCTGTTACCCTCACCCCCCACAGCCCATCTCCTCAACCCAAACTCAAAGTTCTGTGTTTGGCTATATTTAATAGTCTCGGGTTTCCTTTTGTTTCTTCCTCTATGGATTTGTGACGATAGCTTCCTTCATTTGGATGGTTAAGGCACCTGTTGTGACTGAAAGGCTTGCCACCATCCCAGACATGGCCCCCCGCCCCTCACCTTCCTCTCCAGCACGGAGCTGCACAGGCCCTGCAGCTAGGTGGAGGCCCGCCCTTCCTTCTTCCAGGGAAAGATTTCATTTTCCCCCTTCTCCCCAGCTCAGCTGGCCAGGGGCTGAGACGTTTGCTCCTGACGAGCCAGCGGGGCACAGCCAGCGCGGGATCCCTCCACCCATGGCTTGGCCTACTTCTCCGCTCACATCTGTTCACAGAACACGGGCAGAAGAGTGCTCAGCTTTCCTGGCAGCAAGTCCAAACCTCTCCGCTGGGCTCCAGAGGGCTGGGTTCAATACCGGGGGCCGGGAATATGGCCTCGGAGCAGGAATCTGGGAGGCGGAGCGCAGCTTGTGTGCAGAGGCCCTTAGATGCCCCGGCCGCCTCCTGGCAGGGCTCCAGGGGCTGGGCCTGTCTGGCCTGGGTCGCCCAGTTCTCCAGCTCTCCGTGTTTGGCCTCTGACTGGAGACATGCGCAGCGTAGAGTCCTTTGTGGCCTTTCCACGCCCACGCACCCCTGGCGACTTCATCCCTCAAATGGCGCACGGACCAATAAAAACACCCGTGTCAGCCTCCTGGCATCGGCAGCAGCCCCGCTGCAGAAAGCCAGCCTTCATGAAGGGGAAGAAGCTGCCAGGGGCATGTTGGAGCCACAGAGGGTCTCCGTCTCTTTAGCTGGGAAGGAGCTGCCCGATCCTGCCTGGCTTTCATGTCGCCCGTGGCATTTTTAATGGTTCTGTGGCAGAAGTTAGATGGTAGAGGGTTAGAGAAAGAAGCACACCCGAGACCAGTTAACAGTAAGCTCGCAGGGAACCCCCTGATGGCTCCGTGCGATGATCTCCTTTTCCCAGTGCGTATTTCCGTGGGAGCGGGGTTTGTGATGGTGGGGCAGGGGGTAAGCGTCCCCTGCAAACAGCGTACAGCGGGGGGGCCGCTATCCAAAAGGAGGGCGTGTTGGATCCACCAGGTGCCACGGCAGAGGGTAAGCCTGCGCTCTGCTCCCACCCGGCTTCCGTCCACCCGCGCTACTGCAGAGCCCACCCCGGCCCTCCAGCCCCTGCAGGGTTCCTGGGCGGCCGTCTGTATGGGAGAAAGCACACTGAGGTTGGCAGTCAGAGCTGACCACGGCGGCACCACCGGGCTTTCCCATAGAGGTGCAGGCTGGGAGAACCCAAAGGACTTGTTCTTCTCTCTGCCGAGCGGGACCCCCATCCGTCGGAGCGGATTTCACTGCCACCTCCTTTCCTGCTCCTGCCTGATGAGAGTGCCAGCAAAAAGTCCGTGGGAGAGTGCAGGGCTGAGCCACGGGAAGGACGTGGGCACGTCTTTTTTTCTTTTTTTTTTAAAGCGCAGTGATTTTGGAGACAGGTATCGTAGCAGTCCAGGTCCTTGCGCAATCATTTCTGAACGTGGTATCTAGGAATCCCAGTGGCACTTGGGGGAAAGCCAAGTGCAGCCGGGCAGTGCAAAGCCCTCAGCCCCTGCACTGGTGAAAGACGAGGCTGGCCGCGCCCACACAGACGTAAGCCCCGGAAACTCTCGCTCCACGCTGCCCCTCCTGGAGAGTGGCCACCCGTCAGAGCGGACGGGAGGGCAGGGGCGTGGCTTTGTGGGCCTAAGACTGCGATCCCATGACGTGGGGCCCTCCTTGCACAGGGTGGGTGCCGCTCCGTTATTTCTCCTCTGGTGATTTCCACTTCCAGTGACCTGGCTTTCCGGTCCCTTGGACCTCTTCATCCTGTGTCCACGGTGCACACAGACTACCGGGCCCACGTCGAGGAGAGTTTAGAAGAGCACAGGGAGTGGCTCCTGATCTTAAAGCGCCAGGACAGACTGTGGCCAGGCGAGCCTGGGCGCCCTTGGACAAACGGCCTCTTGAATACCGCTGTCGAGGCAACTCATTCTGTCCAGAGGATGGCGTTGATTTATGCTTACCTTACAGTCAATACTCTTCTCAGAGGCGGTCTGAGCTCCCTGTGCCCGGACTGGTAGTCTCAAAGGTCTCCCCAGCCTCCCCCCGGCCAGGAACCCCCACCTCTTCATAGCCATTATTCGCCCAGTACCACCTGCCCTATTCCTGGTCTGAGTGGTCGGCAGCGGAAGCTGGGCACCTTCTGGTTCTTTGGGTCTCAAGGTCTACGAGGAAATGGTGGATGGGGGCCCCTTAGGGGAGCTTGACTTCCCACAATAGCTGCTGCATGGGCGTGAGCATTTCTGTGTCCATTCTCCTGCAGGTGGGGAGGAACACGCCTTTGAGAATGCCCCCGTCCTGGAAGAAAGATCCGCTCTCTACTCGGGAGTACACAAGAAGCCATTCCTCTTCGACGGCTCCCCAGAGAAGCCCCCCGAGGATGACTCGGACTCCCTCACCCCATCTCCCTCCTCCAGCAGCCTGGATACCTGGGGGGCAGGCCGGAAACTGGTCAAAACCTTCAGCAAAGGAGATAGCCGGGGGCTGATCAAGCCCCCCAAGAAGACGGGCACCTTCTTCTCCTACCCGGAAGAAGAAAAGGCCCAGAAGGTCTCCCGTTCCCTGACAGACGGGGAGATGAAGAAAGGCCTGGGGTCCCTGA
>PVJH01021752.1:0-37969 GCA_004026705.1 Nesogale talazaci
TCTTCCTTTCACTCTTTCTGAAGTTTACTGGAGCTTATTTATATTCCTCAGACCCTCTGAAGTCCCCTTCCCAGAAGCCTTAGAATTAATTATCTGGTGGAGGGTATTCTATATTAACTGCACATCTGAAGAGATTTTAAAAAGTTTGTAGAGAATGCAATTAATAGATAATGAGACATTTCCACAAACATTTGGAAGCCCCCTCACTATCAGATTGACTTCTATACCAAAATCCCTCACCTGTTTTCACCTTTTCTTTCTCATTTTTGTCATTCTTCCTCCTGTAGCAGAGCACTGATTGCCCTTTTCCAATTACATCTTTCCTTAATAGCTCTGGTCTCAGGGTACTGTTAAGAGAATTCAAAATTAGAAAAATCAATAGATCTTTTAACAGTCCAGTCTGGAAGATAAGACTTGGTCTGTAGTCTACTTCCTGGACTGGACTATAAAGAGAAAGTCCATTTAAGAGATGGATTGAAAAAAAAAGATGGGGTGATGATGGGCTGCCATTGAACCATGGTGAGGCTGGCGCACAGAGCCAGGCAGTGCTTCCTGCTGTTGTGCCTGGGTGACTATGAGTTGGAACCGACTCAGTAGCACCTATCAACAACAACAGATTATAACTGTATTCTTCGTCCTGTAATCCTTATTGAATACAACATGTTTCATTCTGGGATATTAGGCAAAGCACATAGCTCACCTTATTTCCCCTCACACATATATTTTGAAGGCTTTGACTTCTTTGTCCAACTTTCAGGGCTAGTTGATTTGGCAGGTGAGTTGTTACACACTCCTTAGCGGATTCCGACTTCCATGGCCACCGTCCACTTTATCCAACTTTCAGGGATCATTGGTAGTACACTGATTAAGTGCTTATCTACTAACCAGCTTGAGCCTATCCACCAACTACAATGTGGGAGAAAGATACAGCAGCCCAGTGCCATAAAGATTACAGCCCAGGGCTGAGCCCCAGTGGCGTAGTGATTGGTGTGGGACTGGGGCCCACTGGGATGGAGGTTCAATTCCAGCTCCACAGGAGCAAAGGCTGGGCCTCCTGCTCCCATCACTTGAAGGCAGTGATGCCTAAAAAACTAAAAACAAACAGCAACAACAAAAAAACAGTTATAGCCTTGGAAACACTGTAGGGTTAGTTTTACTCGTACTGTTGCTATGTGTCTATGTTGTTGAGGTGCTATGCCTTTACAGCTCTGGGGTAGCACCCAACTTCCACTTACTAATTAAAAAAGTGAAAGACGTTTAAGAGCACCTGTCTTCTCAGTATTGTTCTGCTTACTCGTAATAACTGGCTTAAAAGAATTTCAGACTAGCTGAGGACATAGTTCTGCTCATCTGTTAAATTAGAGCAGTTTAAAAATAAATTCAGCAGTGTTATGTGTGCAGAGTACTGTTGGCATAGTGGGTTACATGCTGGTAAGCAGTTTGAACGCAAGGAATGTTCTGTGGAAGAAAGAAGAGGCTTTCTGCTCTGTAAACATTGTCAGCCTTGGAAGACCACGGGACCCCTTTTTACTCCGTCCCACAGGCTTGCTTTGAGTAAAATCCACTTGATGGAAGGGGGTTACAGTTGAGTCATGTGCAGGTAGAATTTGAGAACATCAAGGAATACCGTGGGTGTGCATAGTGTGAGAGGCCTTTGTGAAAGATTAGTAGGACTAGAAGTGGGGAAGCAAAGAGGAAGGGCACCGTCTTAGAAATGGGGGCAGGCAAAACATGAGAAAGAAAAATGGCACAAAGGTGACTATGGTGTGTTCTGTGTAGTATCTTAAAGATAAGGGCACGCCACGGCTAGAGCAAATGCCCACTGATGAATCGGGACCAGAGAATGGTGCCTGGTGCATTTAAATGGATTGGACAATTTAAGAAAGAGTAAGGTTCTTTTAGAGAGCTCTGGTAGATAAGTGGAAAAACGTTGGGCTTTTTAACCACAGGATTGGCGGTTCAAATTCACCAGCAACTTTGAAGAAGATAAGGCTGTTGATCCCTAAGAAATTTTCCATCTCTGAGGCCTAAGGAACAGTTCTGTTTTCTAGGGTCACTGTGAGTCAGAACTACTTGGTGATAGTGAGATGAGTAAAGCTCTTAAGAGACGAAGTAAAATAAGTTTTACATTCTAGGTTTATAATTATTATATATGTTGGGTTATATATTGCTATGAAGGAAGATGCTTAGAATGGGATAGGTATCAAAAAAATTTTTGTTCTCCCCACCCCCGGTATCAAAAATTTTAAGTCATGCCACAGGTAGGACAGTTATGGAAAGAAGAGTGGGAGTGTACTCACAAATATATAATTTATATAAATTGTATGTAATATATATATATTACATAGGTCTGGTTGAGGATGATTGTATACATGTATTTATCTTTGGAAAAATATATTCATAAATATGGTGACCTATATATCCAGGAGGCAAAGTGAATAAAACTTAGACATAATCAAATACCTGGATAAAAAGAGTTGCTAGGCTTGGGGAATGAAGACCGTAGTCTTATGTAATACCCAGGTCAATTGGCATAACAGTCCACAAAAAAAATATTCTTCGTTCTACTTTTGTGAGTTATGACTAAGATATTAAAAGATGCTGAGCAGCCATCTATTGGTCTTTTCCCATTTTGAGGAAAGGAGAAAGATGAAAAACAAAAGCTATGTGGAAATAGCAATTAGTCCATTGGCTGATGGACCTTACAACCCAGAGACCATGAGTTCCAGATATCGCCTGGCTACCATCACCAAATTCTCTAAAAAGGTTCACGTTAGAAAGTTCTAGACAAAGTGGGAGAATTATGTGAAACAAAACTCTAAATTATTATTATTTTAAAACACGCAGAATTACTTATCAGGTAGAGAATGGTAAACACCCCAAACTGTGGCTCTTATTCATCAGTTCAAGCCAGGAACTGAATTTCTACGTTTTAAGATCCAGAGGGCAGCAGTTACACCAGTAGAAAGGTTCAGAGGGTTAGGAAAGGAGAAGGAATGGAAACAGGAAACACAGGAAATGGATTAGTGATTATACATGAATGGATTAAAACAATGAGTGAAATGTTGATTGTAAACTGATCTGTCCCCTCCCAGGGGAATGGACAATAGAAAAGTGGATGAAGAGAGACATCGATCAGTGTAACACATGAAAAAATAATGGTGTTTTATAAACAAGGATTCACAAGGAAAGGAGGAAGGGTGGAGTAAAGAGGGAGATAATGAGTTGATACCTATGGCTCAAGTAGAAAGAAAATATTTTTTAAACTATGGTGGCAACAAATGTACAAATGTGCTTGATACAATGGATGCATGTATGGATTGTATGAGCCCCTGATAAAAAGGATTTAATAAAGAAAAAAACTGATCTGTTCTGAAAAATCTGCACCTAATTTATAATAAGGTTTAAAAAAATAAAATTTAAATTATGTTGTAAATGAGTCAGACTTTTTTTTTAAGGTTTTAATACTCTACTTGCAAGGATTTTTATTTGTCCACGTTGAAGCCTCATTTTACAGAAAAGTCTCAACTCCCTGCCCTCCCGTCCATCTGGACTCATTGTGACCCCATAGGACAGAGTAGCACAGCCTCTGTGGGACTCCGAGGCAGTGACTCTTCACAGGAACTCAATCTTTCTCCCAGTCACTGAGACTTTTTGAACTTAAAACTGTTATAAAATTAGAAGGCAAAGCAGACTGATTGTTATTTTCCAGGTATTATGTCCTCTGAGTTTATTACATACACATTTAACCATGTCTGTATTTTTTTCTTTCTCTTCTAGTTTGAGTCTCAGCACCAGTCCATTAGCCATGCGATTGCCCATCCACTGTCTGTGTGTCACCAAAGAGTACAGCCATATTCTTGTAGGACTAGAAGATGGCAAATTGATTGTAGTAGGCGTTGGCAAGCCAGCGGAGGTAAAACTTAGCGTCACAAATTTACTTTCACACCCTCTTGTCAGGTCTTTTGGTTCTCCTTTGTTCCGGTTGAGTCAGAAGTCACCATTATGGATGAACACAATAAAAAACAAGTTTGATTTCTCAGAGTAGTTAATGAAAGGGCGGGGGGAAGCTATTATTTCAAGAATGGCATTAAAAATGATATTTATGTTATGATAACAGTTGAAGCACACACTTGGCAGTTTCTAACTACCACTCTGTAGGAATGAGAAAATTCTTTACTCTATCTTTAAAAATAGGTATTTTAGATTATATCTCTGATATTTAAAAGCCTTTATGAAAAATGCAATATAGACTCAAAAATAAAACTCTTAAGCATGATAAAATTTTAATGTCACCATCCACCTTTTCTGAGAAATCTTAACAGTGTGACATCATTCGGGGTATTTGAAGAGAAAAAATTACTATCACAGTGTCAGTGGTTATCTTCTACCAGAAACATTTAAAAAATTAAAGGTTTCCTTAGTCAGGATATTCTTTCACAGTAGTAAATTAACAAAGAAATTTTGTTAAAGTGCCAAGAACATTCATTTTTTAGACATAATAGTCCCATGTCAGTGACTTATCAGTATTTCACTCTTTTATGCTTCCATTCAACAGTTTTTTATTTTTAACACTAAGTTTCCTTTTTTTAAGTTTCTTGATTAATCATCTGCCCCAAAATTGTCCTGCTGTCTTCTGCTAATATGATACTTAAGAAATCAGTTCAAACTTTATTCTTTGAGTTTGTTTTACTTTCTGTGAATTCAAAGGCCTTTTAAACTTGTCCTCCCTAAATTTGTCAGTTTCTGATTTTACTAGAAAATGTTTAAATGAAATGACCATTACCTGCATTTTTTTGAAAATACACCTCAGAAACTTCTCTTTAAAGCTAAATTAATGTTTGATATATTTTGAAGTTCACTTAATTATTTGCTCTGTTGAAATGTTTAATATAATTTACAATACACAGAATCTGGTTGTACATACATTTTTTTTGGTTTGTTTTTTGGGCATCATTGCCCTCTGGTGGTCGTGGGAGCTACCCAACGCTGCTCCTGAGAGCCGCTGCTGGATTTGAACCGCCAAGCCCGCAGGCTGCAGTCCCGCACTCAACCACTTATGCCACCAGAGCTCAGCCACATTTTTAATTAAAATTATTTGTATCTTTTCTACACCAGTAGAATTATTAGTGTACTTTAGAAAATAATTCTATTGTTTAGTAAATAATTGTATTAAATGCTCAAGCTCATTTTATTCAAATTGATTTATACTACATGTCACTGAAATATTTAATGTATCGATATTTAGTTATAAAGACATATTTCTCAAGAGTTATCCAAAAAAATAAAAAAACTTGATTGTATATTTTCAAATCTATATCAGTTTTATACTCTAATATCAGCATGAAATTTTCACTTAAAAATGTGATAGATTAATAGACAGAATGTTTCACCAAATACACCTGGAAATGAAAAAGCACAGTAGGCATATCAAAGCCTCTGGTGAGATTTGTGTTTATCACTACCAGGAAAGTAAGTGTTCAAAATGATGGCTGAAGGAATCACATTAAAAGTAGGTTGTAACTATAAAAGTTAATGCTAACAAATTATTTGTTAAGACTGAGAAATGTTTCCGTTGATTTTTTGTTTCATTTTGAATAATGTTTTTATTCCACATAGAAATTAAGTATCTTTAAAGGTGTGTTTTGGGTTTGTTTTTTTTTTACTGATTCAGTTGACATGTACTTAAGTAAGTTACTGGGAAGTATATGTTAGAGATTTACATTTTAGGATGTATAAAATGGGATTCTCATCTTCAAAGAAAATTTTTCTAAATTGCCTTTAAACATTTTATTGTTTAATAAGTATTTTTTGGGTCTGAGCCCTGGTGGCGTAGTGGTTGTGTGCAGGACTGCGGCCCACTGGGTTGGTGGTTCAATTCCAGCAGCAGCTTAATAAACAAGTAAGTATTGTCTGCAACTCTTTGCATCATAATGTTTTTGTTTTTGTTTTTTGGCATCACTGCCCTGGTGGGAGTAGGAGGCCCAGCTTTGCTCCTGGAGAGCTGCTGCTAGATTTGAACTGCCAACCCAGTGGGCCACAGTCCCGCACTCAACCACTACACCACCGGGGCTCAGCCCCATAATGTTTTTGTTTTTTTTCCATAATGTTTTTTAAGGGCTGAGCCCCGGTGGCTTAGTGGTTGTGGGCAGGACTGCGGCCCACTGGGACAGAGGTTCAATTCCAGCAGTGGGGCTGGGCCTTCTACTCCCACCACTGGAGAACAGTGATGCCCCCCCCAAAAAAAAAAAACAATGTTTTTTAAAATTACTTTTTTTTTTTAATTTTTTTTTAATTTTTAATTTTTTTTTTTAGGCATCACTGCCCTCAGGTGGTGGGAGTAGGAGGTCCAGCCTTTGCTCCTGGGAGCCGGAATTGAACCTCCATCCCAGTGGGCCGCAGTCCTGCGCACAACCACTATGCCACCGGGGCTCAGCCCTAAAATTACTTTTTTCTCAATTTTTTTTTCTTATCCTTATGAATGATTTTACTAGTACTACAAATTCAAGCAAAAACTCAGAAATGTTAGTCTCCTTAGCTAGATTAAATGTCATAGGAGAAACTTATCTAAGTAATGTGTGTTTTTGTTAATACATGAAATAAAGAAGTCATCTGGTGAGTTTGACATAATTAAGACATTGAATTTTAAAAATGCCCACTTTATTACGCCTTTTCAGTTGTAAGATATAATGTAGAATCTTTTTTAAAAGCACTTCTTAGTCAAGAATCTTTAGAATGTTAATTATTTTACTAACAAAATCTATTCCTTCATTCTACAAAATCAGTGACGTATATATCAATTTCATTTAGTCTTTCCATTTAGTAACTGCTATTCTTCATTTCTCTGGATTACTTTAAACAGACACGTACAGGTCAGCTTTCTCGAAAGTTGTGGGGCTCTAGCAAGCGGCTCAGCCAGATTTCAGCTGGAGAAACTGAATATAATACTCAAGATTCCAAGTGATTTTCATTTCTATCTTCTGTCATGGATAACTAAACTTGATTTATTGCTTTGTCACTTTAACCATATCTCTCAGCTATCTAAGATATTTTAGGGCTTTTATCCTTGAAAATTATTTAGGACTTACCAAATTTGATATGATTTATCTATAAGTATTTATTGTCATCCACTTAAAATTTTTCATTTAGTAATTGAATCTAATTTTAATGAATTCTTGGTCTGTACTAATGTGGATGTGAGAAAATAAATTTGACTAGATTTAGTGGTCTATTCCTAAAAATTAGTAGTCTGTTAAAATGAAATTAGGCCTATTTGATTAGTTTAAACTGCAAAATATAAGGTATTTGTAATAAAAAGTACAAGTGACTAAGATATTTGAGAGACATGGCTTTGAATACATTCTTTGAATACATTATTTTCCTTATTTGCCGAGCACCATATTAAAAAAGTGTCTATTTTTTTAATGAAAATCCTGATTGAAATATTGTAAAGGTATCAGTTGTGCATTTGGTGTTTCAATTTTAAAATTCCTGGTTTCAGTATAAATTCCTGGTATTCATGGTAATATAAAATTAGGGGGCTGAGCCCCGGTGGCGTAGTGGTTGTGCGCGGGACTGCGGCCCACTGGGACGGAGGTTCAATTCCAGCAGTGGGGCTGGGCCTCCTACTCCCACCACTGGAGAGCAGTGATGCCCCCCCCCAAAAAAAACAACAACAAAAAAAGAAATTAGAATATTTCTGCTACATCTGACCAATACTTAGTATATTACTATTGAGAATTTAATAAAAAATATTATTCTTCAGTAATGAAGTTTGATGAGGAAGAAAACAAACTAGAGATATATTTTAAAGATGTAGTTCATTTTAGATTATAATTAAGCAAAAATGCTCTATGATTTTGAGAAGTAGCATTTATAGCACAATCTATGTCTACAAAGTTTGAAATATTTTGGCTTTTTTTCTAAGCAAATATTGTGGTTTTCCCCAATAATCGGAAACACTAATAACAATATCCATATATATTGCATTTTTACCTATGAATTCTGTGTAATTGATGAATTAATTGAAAACATCTGTATAACTTAAATTAGTCAAATACAGGGTTTTTTAAAATAGGAGATGCTATTTCACACTATATTAAACTATATATAGGAAAATGTTACGTTATGTATTTGAGATTTTAAAGTAAAAGGTTAATTTATGTAACTTGAAATGCAAAGAAGTTCTTACACTTTGTATTTTCATAAAGTCATCTTTTGAGTTAGTGCAGGGAACTTTTATAACAATGAGTGTTCTTAATATGAGATGTCTTGGGTTTGGGGGGATTTTATTTATCTCTGAAAGTGTATAGAATATTTGTATGTTAACTGTGCTTTCAGAGAGTAAAGGCACCTGGGACTAAATAAACACACAAATGAAGAAGAATAAGAAAAATCTGTCCATTAACAGCTACTTAAATAACGACATTCTTTCCTATTCCATGTCATTATTTCCTAAAGCCCAACTGTGTTCTCAATGAAATGTTTAAGACATTTTCTCTGTAGTTCACATTTCTATTGAGCACAGTATCGTGAATCTTTTCTTTATAATCTTCTGAGTAAGTAACATAACTTTTTTAAGTAAAGCATTCTGTTTAGGAAAGTCCTTTTGTTAATAGTAGATTTTGTTTATTATGAGTTATTTTCTTTTAAACAAATTAAATACCATGTTTCATTTAATAAAGCATTTTTTGAGAAATAAAGTAATTCAGGGAGTGTAAAATAGAACATACAAGGGTCTTCAATAAGTTCATGGAAAAGTCTAGTTTCTTTTTTTATTTCCCTTTTCCATGAACTTTTCTAGCCAGGTTGTAAATTTGATGGTTTCCTTTTTGAGACCTTCAAGAATTTGTGTTGAAAAAAGCCTCAGAACAAGTCCCTAAGAGTAAGTACATTTATAAGTATGACAGATTGCTTTTAGTAGTTCATTGTGCTCTGTATGCATTATTTTAAAAGTTTTTTTTTTTGGATTTCACATTAGCATAACCACCAAATTTATTTTTTAAACTAATTGATTTTTAAGGCCTTTCTAAATCAAAACCTTGAAAATCTTTTCGTTATTCAGCAATTTTGTCATAAGATTGCCTTTTTTATTCTCTGTGCCTGAGGTGGTTTAATAATGGTGTGGATGATTATTTTTTGTTGCTTTATAGGTAACAAAAACAAACAAACTCAGATTATCGGTGAAAATATCCTAAGTTTATGCTGTTTTACTGAGTTGCTTTTTAGATTGAGAAACTGAAAGCAGTATTCTTTGTTTAGCACAAATCGGAAGAAGTTTCATTCACAGTAGAATTATATTTCAACTATAGTAGTATTGGATATTCCCACCAGTGGAATTATTCTTTTCATTCTTCCCAAGTTTTTGAAATGTGAACTTTTAACAAGAAATCTTTGAGACTATTAGCAGCAGCCTAAAAGAATGGTACTTAAAAAGTTATCTCTTAATTAAGTAAATACAGTAGTATATAGTTAGCTTACTAATTGTTAGATTTTCCCCACTTTCCAAAAGTAGGGCATTCCTTTTTTTTAATATTAAATCTTTTATTGTGGCTGAGCCCCGGTGGCGTAGTGGTTGTGTGCGGGACTGCGGCCCACTGGGACGGAGGTTCAATTCCAGCAGTGGGGCTGGGCCTCCGACTCCCACCACCGGAGAGCAGTGATGCCCCCCCCCCCCACGAAAAAAGAAAATGTAAAAATAAATAAATAAATAAATAAATAAATCTTTTTATTGGGGGCTCATACAACTCTTATCACGATCAAGTGTATGCAGACCACATTTGCACATTTGTTGCCATCATCATTCTCGAAACATCCTTCTTCTACTTAGAACCTCCTCCCCAGTATCTGCTCCCTATATTTCCTCTTTCCTTCCTCCACCTTCCTCATGAACTCTATGAAACCTGTGGAAAGTGAAAAAGCAATTTTCATTAGTTTATATGGAAAAACATTTTAAGCATAATTCAGATGCCAAAAATAATCCACCAAATCATACCAAAGGACATATTAAACCTAAAACAACACCAACACAGAGTGCTGACAGATACAGTCCAAAGCTTGATGCTGAGTTATAAGGAAAGGTGTTTGGCAGTGCCCCTTTCTAGCTGTTCAGGATACATGGCTGCCACCAGTTTAATAGCTCACTGCAAAACAAACACTAAAAGCTGCATTTGCATCTCCATTTTGTGTGTGGGTATGAAATTGAAAATCCTCTCAGGGTTTCTTTTGGTTAGTACAAAGATGTACAAGTGTCAAAAAATGAATTGTCTTGCAAAGCAGACTTTGGCTAGCCAGGGGATACTGTCTTAACTGAGAATGCCTACAAAAGTAATAAACATTAGCTAAAACCATTAGAAACGTACACTTTTGGGGTGTCTGCTATATTTAGATGCTATCTGTGGAAATTTTTCTATTTTGTTTCATGAAAAAAATCAGTATTTATTCCAGTGCGGATTTTAGTTGATGAATATAGTATCTCAACTTGGCTGTTAAAAAATTGTTGTCTGGGCAGAAGTTTTCACTAATTTTTGTTTCTAGCGATTATGGAAGTAAAGTCTTAGCATCCTGGTCTTACAAGCGAAATTTATATTAAGATAGTTGTAGATACTGAGATTGTTATTAAAGCATATAGCTGTGCTCATTCAGATGATAACAAAGTTTTATTTAAATTTTTTCCCACCTTCTCTAGTCAGAGACCTGTCATTCCTTCATAAAATTGGAGGAGCAAAGGGAAACTAGATCACAGCATCAGCAATGTGTAAAAGTGAAATTGACCAGTTTTTAAGATTCTTTCATTTATGCCTGTGGAGTTCAAGTCAGGCAGGAAGAAGTTTCTATTTGTTTCTTTTAGGTTACCATGCATCTATTTGTAGCAGAAAATGCCAATTCATTTCGTCATAACCAAGAAATATCAGTGAGGCTCTATCTTTTCCTCTATTTAAGACATATAAAAGTCATCCTATAATAAACAGGTACTGAGAATTCATTTCATGCTTCTGAAAGAAATGGCTGTGCCCTCATAATTAGTTAGAATGTAGATTTGAAAGTTGACTCTCAATCTGAAACTCCTTTTATTTTGCTTGAATGGAAGTGGGCAGAGAAAATTGACTTGGACACTAGAGTTTTACTTAGTGATGATAGACATGATCTTCACTATGTACATCTTACATCAGTACTAAACAAATCACTAGTGGAACTATTTTAGTTGAATTTAAAGAGGTTATCTTCTATTTATATATTTATATTTATTATGTATATTATATTGTCTTTACCATCTTTGAAAATCTGTAAGTGTATGGGATATTTTAAATATGAATACTAAATAATATCCAATATGTGTGTGTATAAAAGTTGCCCACTTTATATATATATTGTAAAATCTGCCTTCCATAAATATCTTCAAGATAATGGCATATAGGCTGAGCCCCGGTGGCGTAGTGGTTGTGCACGGGACTGCGGCCCACTGGGACGGAGGTTCAATTCCCACTCACAGGAGCAAAGGCTGGGCTTCCTACGCCCACCACCAGGGCAGTGATGCCTAAAAAAAAAAAAAGATAATGGCATATAATTTTTTTTACAACACATAATTTTTGACTGGTACATAAGATATGAAATATAATATTACCCTTTCCAAATCTAGTCTTTCAGGTTTTTCTGAATCAACCAGACTCATAGGTTGTTCCAATTATGGTTCATCTTCATAATTAAGACTTTTTTCTCCCAATAAATGACCATTATCACTTTTACAAATATCTATCCTGATATTCTGTAATCCATGTATATAATTAGCATTTGATTTGTTTCTTACTTTGACCTCATCTAAAACATTGACATTAGATAAGCAATAGTGTCATAATTTTCATTTTAATATGACTTATTATGTTTACTTGGTCACACTCTCTTTAATTTGAATCTATTTTATTAATTGTTCATGGCAATCAGAGTTGTCTATAAAGTTTTAGAAATTTATATATGTCTGGACATTAGTCTGGACTTCTGAAATTTCTGCTGGATATTTATAATACTGCTTAAAGTCTCAAGATTACTTTGTAAAATCTTACTATATTTTTCTTTATAGAAATTATGCCTATTCATCTTTCTAAATCAGATAAAACATTCAGAGATAAAACATGTTAAAACGTTCATTGGCTTAATTGTTTACTTATATTTTATCTAAAAAAGTAATGGGTCTATTACTTTTTTTTGGCAGGCCACAGAAACCAATTCTCCTTTTTTGTTTCTTTATTCTTTTTATTAACTCTCTTCAGACCTTTTGCCTTTGGATTTTAACTAACAATTGCCTTTAAGGAAAATGTGTCTCTCTGCTAGTAGTACTTAGTGACTAGCTGAATAGTTTGTACATTTAGGTAATATTTTAAAGTATCAATAAAAAGCATAAGTAATAACAGTTAATTTAAAACATGAATTATATCTTTTGTACACTTGAAGTGTGTAATATGTAGAACTTTCATAATTAAACATCGGGAAACTCCAGATATTTCTGATGTATTTTATATTTATAGCTTCTATATGAAATTATTCTTTAATATTTCATATAGAAAAGTAATGTAGGAAATAGTCCATTAACACTTACTTGGGCCTAAATTAGAGCCCTGGTAGAGGAGTGAGTACAGGCTCAACTGTACTCAAACTGCGAAGCCAGCGTGTGCACAGGACTCCGATGAGGCCTTCTGCTCTGTAAAGAGTTTCCGTCTTAGAAACCCACTGGGCAGTTTTACTCTGTCGGATTGGGTCACTGTGAGTCAGAATTGACTTACTGACATTGAATTTGAGAAACTGGAAATAAATTCGATTTTTAAGTTAAAAGCAAAAGACTGTTTAAGATAAAGGAGTTACGCGATTGTCTATATGTTACACACTTGTGTAAAAGTTGGCTATGCCGTCATTCTTTTCTGGTAGGTTGTGGAGATTAGTCAAACACGCTTTCTCTGTTGTTTTCATGGGTGACTGTTTTCCTCTAAAGGTGATGACTCTCGTCGTAAGTAAAGGATGGCAGTACCAAGAGTATTCAGCTTTGTATTGCTGTCTTTACCCTCATGATGGTTTGAAAATACAGAAGGAAAAAAAAAGTACGAAGTCCCTAATTCAACATTTTTTTCCCATGGTACAGATGTAATGTTTCTTTGGAAACTTCATTTACAAATAGAACAATAATAGTAGCATCACAATTTTGTCATTTAAAGAGTTGCCTACTCCTATTTCTAGTTGGTTAGTTGTGTGTCTTCGTGTGTGCACGTGTGTGCGCACATGCGTGCTTCCATTCTATTTATAGCAATTGTCTCACTAAAAATAGTAACTTTTTTTTAAATAGTAACTTTTAAGTGTAGAAAATGATGGTAATTTTCAAAGCATTTTAATCTGAAAATAGGAAAACAGGGTAGGATTTAGATTGAGAAAGAACACTATTTTATTAAAATATAAACTTTTACAAAAAATATATATATATAAACTTTTACAAAAAAATATGTTCCAATTGGAACTTCTTGGGGTACTTTTTTTGGGGAATTATCTTTCAAAGAAATTATTTTGTGGTCAGTGTTGCCATTAGCTAATGTTTAGTAAATTTCAACTTGCAGCAAATAGTCATTGCTTTTTCTGGAAATATTGTCCCATATTATCTAAACATTCATTATGCTTTATAATTTATTTGTGGGTTCAGCCTACAGGTTCACAAATGCTACTCTAGCATTTTAAAGGGAAAGAAACTTTTGTAGTGTTGCCTAATTATTTTGCTCTTTAAAATGCTGAAATTACTTTATTCAATTAAACAATGAAAAGTAGTTTCATAGGAAGACTTCAGTCCTCAGCTTAACTGAAATATTTCAGCTTGTCTTTTAAGTAAGAATCAAAGGGAATAACTTTTTTTCCCATTAGAATTATAATTGCTTTTCCTAGATAACTTTTTTTAAAATCATTTTATTGCAGGCTCATACATCATTTTTCACAATACATAAATAAGCATACTCGTCAAGCACCCTCACATGTCCACTTCTATTATTGTTCTCCAATCATCCACCTCTTCCCTTAAGCCCCTAGTATTGGCTTTTCCATCCCTTCCCCTCTTCCCCTGCTCTCTCCTCCCCACCAACCCTCAATACTTTATACATTATTATTGTTCTGTCCTATTATTGTTCTGTCATACACTGCCCGACCTCTCCCCAACCCACTCCCTTGATGCCCGTCCTTCAAATAGGAGCTTGTGTGTATATATCCTTGCTGTTGGTTCCATCTCTCTACCCCACCCTCTCTCCACCCTTCCAGCCTCTCCAATCTAACCATTAGCCCGAAGGGCCCATCCCTCTTGGTTTCCCCATATACTAGTGTGACTTCTCCAGTCCATCTGGATTTGTAAGGTACCTAGATAACTTTTTAGTAACTTATGTTTCTATACTTTGTACTCCTGAAATTGTGTATGACATAGATGATATAACTGTTAGATCTTTTGCATTTTAGGTGTTTTTAATTTCCAGTTCTCTTTTTACGACTCTCCAAAACTGATCCATAAACACATCACAAAGTTTTTGTGTGACTACTGCTTATCTTATAGTTAGCTTTACCAAAAGGGAAAAAAAGTTGTTAGATCACCAGGTGCCTGCTCTGTCTCATTCAGAAACTCCCCGCAGAGGAGGTTTTCTTGCTCCCCACAGTGATTAGACTTGAGGTAAAACATTTGCATAAAGTAATCAATGGACCTGGCCAGGTTGCCATTTTCTATTAGAATCATTGCTATAAAAGTGAAACCATTAAGGCAAAAAAAAATACAGAACGTATTTAATTTACCTCTCTGATCAGTTTCTCTGGGACGCAGATTTAATAGAAGTACTTGTAGCATAGGAGCATCTCTCTGAAAGGGACAACTGTAACTTGAATGCATACATACACACAGTGACGTCAATTCAAAGGGGGAAAGCTGAAAATTCAGAACAACCGTTTCAAATTTTAAAAGTACTTGTCAATTGTGCTGCTACTTAACTATTTAAGGAATTCAAAAAAGTAGTTATTTTAAGATGTTCCTTCTCATTCTACTGGAATTGACCATGAAAAAGAATCCTAAGCCTTATTTATATCTAATTATTGATATACAAACTGTGACTCAATAGATATTTATATGCCAAAAAGATTTTTTGAGTTGAGAAAAGTTTAGATTTAATAAAAATGATATGAATATACCTAGTTCTGACTTTCATTCACATTTCAATGAAATTACTGTTAGTTTGGTGCAATATCTTCTTTCCTCATTCTTTTGAAATTAATTATATAAGATGTATGTTTATATGTTACATTGAGTGCTGTTTTAATATTTGTCAATGTATGTATATGTTAGATTTATTTCTGTATAGCATGATTGAAAATAATAATTGAAAATTTTGCACTTTTTTTAGTCCCTTGGAAATTTGTATTCTAGCAATTTTAAAAGAATGTGCATTTATTTTGTAAATAATAACTTTGTATATGAAAATGGGTTTGGATCAAATAAAAAAAAAGATGTTACTTTCTCTATTGGATATGTTTCTCAGTTTGTAGGATCTTATTAGAACTTAGCCCTGGCAATATTTGAGTAGCAAGGAGCGAAATACAGGTTTTGACAAATAGCCAGTTAATTACTGCTGCTGCTGCTTTATGTAGTCCTATGTGCACAAGATAAGTGTTAGGTTCATTGACTAGCTTTTGGCCAGCACGTATTTAGCTTTGGAAAAAGTATTTTACCCTCCCAGCAAATGATCATAGCTATAAATCTCCAGCTTTGGTGAACCAAACAATATATTTAAGTTTTTCTTTAACTTTTATGATTAGCTTTTTTTTTTTGGTGGGGGGGGGGGACATCACTGCTCTCTGGTGGTGGGAGTAGGAGGCCCAGCCCCACTGCTGGAATTGAACCTCTGTCCCAGTGGGCCGCAGTCCCGCGCACAACCACTACACCACTGGGGCTCAGCACCTATGATTAGCTATTTTATTTGTCATGTTTTAGCAATCTTAATATTGTCACAACCCTTCTGTTGTTTGTTAAGTTAATAGAACCTAAGACGTACTAAGACAGAAAGAAGCCAAGCTCTGTTCCAGATTCTTGCTTGTACTTTTGTCCCTAGATCCAGAATAACAAGACAACAGAAATGAACATTAAACTTTACGTAGCCCAGCACCATCTATGTACTATACTACAATTTTATTGAAGATACTTTGCTAAAACTGAAAGCCTCTTGTATTCATTCATCTGGTGATATTGCGCAGTCATTGGACAATCAAAGGTTAGTTACAGGTTCAACCGAGACCACCTTGCTTTTGTGAAGTAATCCCCAGAAACCAAACCAGGCTTCAAATAAATGTGTCTGTCACAATAATAGTGGACGTTACATTCTCTTTCCATCTTTAACAGTTGTCACAGGCTCTTGTAAGACTCTTTACATACATAGCAGTGTTTTATGTGTTTTCTATAGGTTGTAGTTACTAAAAGGTATTTCAATGATAACTTTGTGGGAATTTAATGACTTATAGCATAGCATTGGCCTATCGCCCTTTTTCATGAAATGGAAAAAAACAAAACAACTGAGCTACTCTGGCAATTAAAGGGTAAAAGTGTAGGTATTTGTTGTCATAGCCACCCCCCTCCCAGGGGGTAGTATCACCTGTTAAGGAAGCTCCAATTAGACCACAACTGCATAAATACTGTCCATGTTTAATGCACCACATCACCGCATGCATACGCTGTTATGTGTATGGACAGAAAATGAAGGTGGATTTAATTATTTAACCTGGAACAACAGTAATTTCTAACTATTACTTCATTTGTCATGCTACCAACAAAAGTCAAGAGATTTGTACAGATGGGCAAGCGTATGATATTTATATGAGAAGCTGACACAATGTCAAAGGGGTTGAAAAGGGCATTGATGACCTATAAAACACAATCTATCAAATTTTACAGCTAAAAGGGAATACACAACTGGTTTGGAATGTGTATTTGAAAAAAATTGTATAAAAATTTGCAGAAATCTATATTAAAACTATTCATTTGTGTTTATGCAAATAGATATTCCCCCACATTGATTAAGTAATTAGGAGTTGTAATTAGAGTACAAATTCACCGATGCATGCAGTATGTTATCCAGTCCAGGTGGCACAAATGGCTACCTGCTGAACTAGTCACTGTAAAGATGGCAGTTCTCAGAATGAAGGCCTGGTGGTCGGTGGGGTAGATATTGGGCTGCTAACCTTTTGGTTACCTGGAGGGAAAGCAGAGTGGCCTGCTCCCTTAGATTTGTAGTCTGGGGACCCTCAAGGACCTAAGTAAGGGACAATTTTACTCTGTTCTATCGAGCTGCTATGAGGCTGGCTGGACTTGGGAGGAGGTGCAGGCTTTTTGAGTCTACTACTCACACCATGGAGAACACTCGAGTGCTGCCCTCTGCTCCCTGGGATCACGGAGAGGCAGCATCAGGTTGATGGCAGCTGACCGCAGCGCATCCTTCAGTGCTCATTCTCACAAAAGACAAGGTCCACTGTTTGGGGTTGCTGCCATTTTTAAAAGATATTGATGGGCTGAGCCCCGGTGGCGTAGTGGTTGTGCGCGGGACTGCGGCCCACTGGGATGGAGGTTCAATTCCGGCTCCCAGGAGCAAAGGCTGGGCCTCCTACTCCCACCACCTGAGGGCAGTGATGCCTTAAAAAAAAAAAAAAAAAGATATTGAACGTAAGTGAAATAAATTAAGCACCGGGGTTACATAGTGCTTGATTCCACTTGCATAAATATACAGAATAGGCAAATAAAAGAAACTGAGTAAGTTAATAGTGGTTATCAGGGTCTGGGCTAGCATAAGAGGAAAGGTGAAGTTTTATAGTTATTGCTTAGTGGGTAGGGTTTCTGTTTGGGGTAATGAAAAAATTGGAAATAAACAGTAGTGTCTGCCTCCCTCACTGTACCCCTGCCAAAAAACCCTCCTATATAAATCTTACCTTTTAGACCTAGAGAAAAAAAATTATCCAAGGATTACAATAAACCAAGACAGACTGACCATTACTGCCAATTAAGTACAAATTATGTTTAAAAAAACTTGATTATAAAAATAGAATGTTCTTGAATCAAGGAAAATACATTCTATGAAATGAATAAATAATAAATCATCTCTTATTGACCTTGTAAAGCATCACTTCCACTATAAAATACCCAGGCACGTGAGAAAATTAAGTTCAGCTATTTTTGATATTTTCATGACCTTTAATCATAAGAATGTTGTACACCATTTCCCCCATCTCCTTACACCTATGAGGACTTCTTCCTTACAGCAGAGGCCTGAAGGTAAAGGACCAGATAAGTATTTAGACTTTGTGGGCTATATTAACAACTACAGGAAATTCCTGGCACCCAATTTTGATGACTACTACTACTGAATTCATGTTAATTGAACCCAGATTTAAGTTAACCAAATAGGCAAGTTCAGGTCTAATCCCAAGTGATGTAATCCCTGCAATAACAATACCATTGAGGGGCTGAGCCCCGGTGGCGTAGTGGTTGTGCGTGGGACTGCAGCCCACTGGGACGGAGGTTCAATTCCAGCAGTGGGGCTGGGCCTCCTACTCCCACCACCGGAGAGCAGTGATGCAAAAAAAAAAAATAAAACCAATACCATTGAACGCTTAAATCTTAAGTGAACTCATCCGGAGCCCAACACTCCTAGGTCTGAAGGAACGAAAATAGAAAATATATTAACGTTGCTTCAAAAGGACTACAGGGTCTATAGAGATACAGGACATATCAGAAAATGCAGCTTGGGACTGAAAGGAAGCTTATAAAGCTGTGGTCTCAGGCCTCTGATCTGTTGGTGCTTTCTGTTGGCAGAAATTGGCTGGAAGTGAGTTTTTTGGGAGCCTCCGTGGTATGGTCTTTAGGAGTAAGCCGTGAAAGCAGACAGTTATTTATGAACAAAGAATGGTGGAGAATGCATCTGAGGACAGGAGACAGGAAATTAATCAGATATTTCTAAATATTCCAGTTAAGTGGAGTCTCGTTGAGCTATGAGCCAATGGTCCTGAGATATATAATATATGTATTAGTATAAACCATGGCAATCATTCTGATTTTCTTAGAATACAATGGTGGGGGCTGAGCCCCGGTGGCCTAGTGGTTGAGTGCGGGACTGTGGTCCATGGGCTTGGCGGTTCAAATCCAGCAGCAGCTCTCTGGGAGCAAGGCTGGGTAGCTCCCATGACTACCAGAGGACAGTGATGCCCCCCCCCCAAAAAAAATACAATTGTGCTTCATAGGAGTCTCTTTAATTTCTAAATTTTATTTTATTTTTGCAGAGGCTTACGTTTCTAAAATTCCTATCTAGCTTCACCTCTGGAATCTTTTTCTCCTCCAGACCTTGAAAGTTGAGAGGTTCTCAGTTTATAGGTCAATTTGAGACTCTGAAAGGCAGAGAGTTTAGAGATCCTGAGTTTATGATATATTGCTGCATTGTAAACTTTAAAATTTTATGTTTACTGTTTTGAAAACCCATTTGTAACATCATCTTGATAGGAAATACCTTTAAAATCCCAAGTGAGAATTTAAAAATGGACTTTTGAAATAGGCACTGCTTTTCCAAACACATTTGATAGAACTAGATCTAAAAGCAGAATTTCTGCCAAATGAAAAGATTATATATCAATGTGCTGCTACACTCCCTATAGATGCCAAAAGACTTGGCATTTCAATGAGATGTTTCGTGCTTATACCACAGTCCAATCGTATCAGATTTAAAATGCTATCTGTAAAGATTTGCCCAAATGGTGCATTTTCTTGACATTTTATATAATTGAAGTTGTGACATACGTTCATTGCAGGGAGACCACAGCCTTGCCTCGTTACCCATATCAAAACTTGAGTCTTGTTCAAGAGGGATCTTCAGCACAGCTAATGTTAAAGTTTTGCAAGTGCTCTTCACAAAATACCTAATTTAACTTAAGACAATTCCATGTGCTATCATTTTCCTTTTTCCTAGTAGAAAATCGAAACTTGGAAAGTTTAAGCAATGTACTAAAAGTCAGGACTAGCTGAGCCAGGAATCTTCTTATCCACCACTTTAACAGCTTGCCAGTCTCACACCAAAGAATCACACTCACGAGTAATTCAGATGGCAGCTCTGCAGGAAAAGGGAGAGTATTTGATGGTCTGTAACTCTTAGAACCTTTCCTGTTCTGTTAAGTTGAGGTCAAACCCCAGTGGTGGGAGTCAAATAATTTAACAACCATTTTGCTGCCCTATATAAAATATATAAAAATATATACTGAAAGAGAGTTTGTTTCATACAGTTAATACTGAATAATAAGAGATAACAAAACTCGATTGTTAATGAGAGTTTTAAATGTTAGTAGAAATTGTAATACTTGACAGAAAAAACAGTAAAGCTGTTTGAGATATTTCTATATTGCTCCTTGATTAGTGTCCTCATTTGCAATCATCTTTTCTTGGCATCCTTAGCTGTGTGATTTATCCGTAACCACCTTTTCAGTGTGGGAGTAGGATTCCATTCCCTTAGAGGTAGAAAAATTAGACAGTTGTTACTGTGTTTGATATATTAGAAAGAGGTAACTTCTCTTCCTGAATATATTGTGTTCATTTTTTTAAACAAAAAAAAACTTTTCTGCTTCTGCTGAACTATTAGGAATTTCTCTGACAATATCTTTAGCTCTTTGAACATTTTTAGGGATTGCATAATTCACTCAATTATCTCTGGGAATTGGGGTGTGACAGGAATGACCACCCTCTAGGTGCTTGGAACTTTTTCCCTTTAAATGTGTTTACTCAGGGAATAAAAATGTAGTATTTCATCAAAAGTATAATGAGTCTATGGAATGAATATTTTAAGCATGTAATAACTGTAGGTGTAGGGCTGAGCCCCGGTGGTGTAGTGGTTGTGCGCGGGACTGCAGCCCACTGGGATGGAGGTTCGATTCCGGCTCCACCGAGCAAAGGTTGGGCCTCCTACTCCCACCACCTGAGGGCAGTGATGCCAAAAAAAAAATAAAATAACTGTAGGTGTGCCATGAAGTTGGTTCTGACCTCTATCGACATTATGCACAACAGAACAAAACAATACTTTGTCCTGCACCTTCCTCCAATCGTTCCTATGTTCGAGACCATTGTCACCTGTATCAATTCATTTCTTTGAGGGCCTTCCTCTTTTACTGCCCTTCGACTTTCCCAAACACGATGCCCCGCCCTTCTCCAAGGATTGGTTTCTCATGACATGTTCAATGTATGTCCGTTGGAGTCTCACCATCCTTGCCTCTAAGGAGCACTCTGACCATAGTTCTTCCAAGATAGGTTGATCTGCCTTTGAACAATACATGATACTTTTTTTTTGGGGGGGGGGGCGGGTGCATCACTGCCTCTGGGGGTGGTGGGAGCCAACCAGTGCCGCTCCTGAGAGCCGCCGCTGGATTTGAACCGCCAAGCCCGGGGGCCGCGGTCCCGCACTCAACCACTTAGGCCACGGGGGCTCAGCCCGTGATACTTTCAACATTCTCCAGCACCTCAATTCAAATTAAAGCAGTTTCATCTGAATTTTTAATATCCATAGACAGCCTGAACATATACCATGTACGCGTAACCAAACCAAAATCGAGTCAATGCTGGCACTCAACGACTCCCTGTGGGTTTCCCAAGACCAGTCCCGCAGGTGCTTTCGAACTGGGGGTCACAGCACCGGGGTCCTTTGGACTGGTCATGAACGGTGTATGAATGAGAATGTAGAGGTGACTTCTACACTGGCCGGCGGCCTGCCACCCAGCTTAGAGAGAACACTGATTACAAGTGCCATTTTAACTAGAGTGATTATATTTTAACATTGGTAAAAACGGGACACCATTGACGGGGTGGGGATATAGTCCCTTCCTGTTCTCCCATTGTTCCCTACTTTGTCCTACCTTCTTTAGGGACTTTTAAAAAAGTTCTGCTGGTCTCCGGAAAAATTGTTGAAAATCAGGACTGTCCCGCCCAAAGCGCGTCACTTTAAGGTGACGCCTGGTCACTTTAAACCCATTACTGAACTCCACTAAAATTTAGGTATAGGTTCTGAATTCCACCATTGGTCAAACTCAAAATAATTCGGGCACACATTGACCTTCTGGGACGGGAGGAGAACTGCCTTTTCAGGTTCCAAGAGTTTACATTTTAAGAGGTGACATGCTTTATTTTTCTCCCGCAGAGCAAAAATTAGATTATGTCAGCTCTCAAATTTGAGTGCAAGAAGAAACCCCCGGAGGGCTTGTTAAACAGAGCAATTGGTACTGCTGAGCTGGGGACCACATCGAGAACACGGCTTCACGATTATAACCTGAAAAATACTTTCAAAAAATTGGTCAAGCAGAGTGATAAATCCTTGCTTTCAAAGTCTACGCTTAGTTTTCCCCCAGCAACTCAGTCCCTAAATTGTTCTGAAACATTATATCAGACACCTCAATTCCAATTTCCCGGTCTCATCCTGGGAGGGGCCCTTGGCCGGGACCAAGTTCAGACTACTCGGCGATCCATTGCTTTCACTGCCCGCCTGGCGTCCACTCACGCCCTAGACCCGCAGACTTTGGCCACGCCCCCGTGAGCCAGGCAGTGGGCAGGCTCTCTGGGCCCCTCCGCCCACACGCTAATTCTTTAGGTCGGGCCAGGCAGACGCGTTGCTGCTCGAGCAGTGGATGCGAGACGTGGCTCCCAGAGCGGAGCAACCATGTTGGACTTCGCGATCTTCGCCGTCACCTTCTTGCTAGCGTTGGTGGCAGCGGTACTCTACCTCTACCCGGTAACGCCGCCCGCACCCTCTAGGGTCCGGCCGCCGCCTCGGCTTTTTCCTCTCTTCACGACGCCTTCGCGCCTAGCGCCGTTGGGGCGGACCGGAGGGGTGGACTGGCGTCCCGGGGCTGGGGCGTGGTCACGTGACGCCAGCGGGGCGCGCGCTGCCGGGATCGGCGTGGAGGGCGCGGCGACCCTCGGAAGGCGGGTGCCCCGTATCGGGGTGCACAGGGCTCCTGGCACCCTCTCTCCCCCGTTGCAGGGATGGTCTCGGAACTTGGGCCGGATCCCTGGTAGCACCTCGGCGGGACTCAAAGCCCATTTGCCAGTGTGTCTAACCCTGAGGGAACTCCCTGGTGCCCTCCGCCCCTTTCCCGAGGACTTCACAGCGCGGTGGACACTTAGCCACATTTTGGCCATCTGTCACTTACTTCCATCTCTCTTAGGGTCGGTCCTTCCCGGAATCCACAGCCCTGGGGTTTCCGACCGGGGCTGGCAGGGACCAGGGGCAAAACGGGAGTCGTGGAAAGGGTCACCGCTCTGCCACTCCGTGTGCAAGCTTGACTGGGTGCCTCTGCGGCTGAATCTCACGCCGCCCTTCTGTCTTTACCTGCCTTAAACTCCGGGAACGGTTGTGAAAACAAAGGAGCTGAGGGACGAAGAGTCACTTCGGAAACCTCTTGGGCGCCAGGAGCTGGATGATAGTGAAAGCAAGGAATTCAAGATCGTTTTAAGTACATCTGTGGCAGTTGCAGCTTCGCCTCAGGGCTGGCATAATGGATTAAAGGAGGACTAGTGTAGCGACAACATCTGGGACTTCTCGTTTGCTTTATAGTAAACCAAACCTTGAGTGGTCCCAGGTCTTGAATTTAAAAAAAAAAAAAAAAGTTTTGTCGTATGCTTCACATTCCGCAGTGAGTTTAAGTAAGAAGTTCCCTTCTGGTTCGGTGAAATAGAATAAAATATTTAGCATGTTGGATGATGTTAACCATGAAGAAGCAAAATGAATTGTGGGAGTAAGGCGGTAGAGTTGGATCATCAGGAGATAGGAGAGGAGACTGGAGAAGAAACAACACGTCAGAGAAATGAGTGTCTCGGAAGGAGCAGCATATGAAAATCCTGGGGAAACAGGCCTGTGGGTTCCTACTTTCCGGGGGAAAGTAAGAAATGTGTCAGAAAGATGAGGCAAAGGAGTGGGTTTTAAATGGCCCCTCAGGTTTTTGAAGGACTTAGCTTTTCAACCCTTTTGGCTTTCAACCTAGACCTGACATGCAAAATGCCAAAGTATTAAAGTGTGTATCTCTTAGTTACATTTTAAGAATTGCTCAGGCGTGTGTGTTCTGAATAGGCTGTGGTCCTGGCACAGAGGGAAAGCAAGAAGATGAGCACATGGTGAGAAAGGATGTTGACTTGCACTGCTTTTTTTTTTCCGATGGAGAGAAATGTTTTCAGCCTGAGCCAGAATAGCAGTGGAAGTGGTAAGAACTGGTTCATTGTGAAAGATCAGCCAGCTGCATCACCTTGCAGTTTGAGAGTGGAGTGTTAGAGTTTTTAGTGTGTCTGGATTAAGGAATTGTTGACTGAGGGAGGATAAAGGTATTGTTGGGATTGGTTATATCTTGATAGAAGATCCTGAAGGTTGTAGCAGTCTAGAGGTTTCTTTTCTAGGTGATTAGATGCGAAAGTTTTGAGTTTATGTTTCCTTGAGTTTAAGTCCAGACTGAGGATATGGATTTGGGGATTCAGTTGTTAATGATAATGTACACCCTGAGGTGTACAGGGCACTCTGGAACTTTGATGTGTGCAGGAAGAGAGCCCAATAGAGGCAGAGAAGGAGCCTAAATAGGCAGAAGACAACCATGTGTTTTAAAGTAGAAAGTCATTGACTGCCTAAATCGATTTAATTGAGATTAATAACATTAATCTTAAGGAGAGCACATTCATTTTAATAGTGGTGGAGAACACCTAAATGGAGTGGGTTCAGAGACATCAAGTTGTAAATGAGTCTTTTCAGATGTTCAGTGGGTTGACCCCACTCAGGTAGGGAAGCTATTTTTAACCACGCAATATTCCCTTGTTTGTTTGATTGGCTGTGTCTTGGTCCATGGGCAGGTTTCACATGACCACAATGTTCTGTAATTCCCATTCTTCCCTGTGTTATCCATAGTTGTGATGTACAGGGTTGGAGACTTTCGCATAGTTAATAACATACATGTAAAAATCTTTTTTAATAGTATCAGTTTTTTACCATGATAGCAGTGGGTTTTAAAATTTTGTTTATAATTATGAAGATACAAAGCCTAAATGATTTATGGTAGTACAATAGAAAAATGATTAAGCAATTCGAGGGGCTGAGCCCCGGAGGCATAGTGGTTGAGTGCAGGACTGCGTCCCAGGGGCTTGGTGGTTCAAATCCAGCAACAGCTCTCCAGGAGCAAGGCTGGACCTCCTACTCCCACCAGAGGGCAGTGAGGTCCCCCCAAAAAAACAATTCTAGCAAAATGATTGAATGTAGTTTAATCTTTTAAATGTTTGACTACATGTTGACTAATTAATGTTAAGTTTAAAAACGGGTAGAGTTTCAAATATAGTTCCAATGAACAGTTATCAAATAGATTGACAAAATTCAGAATTAATTATGGAGTTTTAACATTTTAGGATTTTTTCCCCTGTACATTTTTTCTTGTAGTTTTAAGGATTATGTAGTGACATATTTTCTTTACAAAATTAGTATGTTCTTAATTTAAAATAAAAAATAACACTGAACCAGAATTCTAATACAAAGTGCATAAGATGAAAATTTTCATAGTTTGTTAAGGGTTGCCCCTTTAACAATTTGAGATAAATATAATAAAGGTACTTTTAAAATTTTTTTATTTATTTATTTTTTGTGGCATCACTGTCCTGGTAGGAGTAGCAAGTCCAGCCTTGCTCCTGGAGAGTTGCTGCTGGATTTGAACTGTCAACCCTGTGGGCTGCAGTCCTGCGAACTACCACTAAGCCACCAGGGCTCAGCCTTGTAAAGTATTTTTATGCCAGATACTTCATGAACGATGTGGTATTCATAATAGTGAGTTTTCATGAAAACAAAGGTTGAATATCACATATTTTGTTGTACATTTTTTTGTGGTTTTTTGTGTGTGTGTGTGTTTGTGGGCATCACTGCGTCTGGTGGTCGTGGGCGGTACCCAGTGCCACTCCTGAGAGCGGCCACTGGATTTGAACCGCCAAGCCCTCGGGTTGCAGTCCTGCACTCAACCACTTATGCCACCAGGGCTCAGCCCAAGTATCACATATTTTGATTAATTCTATCACTAGAAGTAACTCCGGAATGAAATGATTAGATAAATATTGATCAAGTGTTTGTTTGTTTGTTTTTTGGGGGGGGGCATCACTGCTCTCCGGTGGTGGGAATAGGAGGCCCAGCCCCACTGCTGGAATTGAACCTCCGTCCCAGTGGGCCGCAGTACTGTGCACAACCACTACGCCACCGGGGCTCAGTCCTGTGTGTTTGTTTTTAAGCTAAACCATAGGTAACATGGACCAAAGGAAAATGTGCTTGATTATACACTATTTCTATAAAGTGAATATAAATGTTTATGAACACCTAGGTATGACATAAAGAAACAATGTTAAAAGAGTTCTTTTTCTACAAATAAGTTTTTCAAAATTTTTATTTTAACGGCCTGGGAGGCTACGAGCGGCGAAAAAAAAATTTTTATTTTAACACAGAAATTTCTTAGATTCAACTGAATTGCAGACCCTCTTTGAAGATCCTGCCTTGTGGAAACACATGTGAACAGTTGGGAACGACAGTTCCTTATTTGACTTTTATTTATTTATTTATTTATTTATTTATTTATTTTTCTTTCAGGCGTCTAGACAAGCTTCAGGGATCCCGGGAATTACTCCAACTGAAGAAAAGTGAGTAATTGCTTCTGTGGAATCAAGTAGAGTCCATCATTTGTTTCTAAGTGAAATCATATTTTTAGATTGCTCAGTTTATGTAATTTATACTCTAAATTTATTTCTGGGCACACAACCTAAACTTTTATTAAGAACAGACAGGAGGGCTGGGTAAATCAAAACCTTTAAAATCCTTTTATTTTTCTTAGACTGGGAAGTTAGAAATGGAGGCCAGGCTAGGAAGATTGTGAGGATCATCACACTGACACCCCTCACTACCTTGGCATGAGGTGCTGCAGAAATTGGGTTGTTTTCCAGCGTCTTCTTCAAGTGTTCCTGCCTAGCTTTTTCATTTGGTTTCAAGTGTTGGCAGTTTTCAAATGATCAGATAATCCTTATCTACATAGAAACAGTATGAAGTCAAGTAAAACCGTGTTTCTGATTTTGCAGTAATTTTATTGCATATACCTTTGCTTTCTCGTCTGCTGACATAGTTGATCCAGAGTCAAATACTGTTTTTACGATTTCTTCCAACTGAAATGAATTCTTTTGTCAAATGGTCTTTTCTCAGAGACGGCAATCTTCCAGATATTGTCAACAGTGGAAGTTTGCATGAGTTCCTGGTTAACATGCACGAGAGATATGGGCCTGTGGTCTCTTTCTGGTTTGGCAGGCACCTCGTGGTTAGCTTGGGCACAGTTGAGGTCCTGAAGCAGCATATCAATCCCAATAAGACATGTAAGTTCAATTTTCTTTCTGATCAGTACTCTTTCTAATGAAAACCCCTGCATTGTTGTTCGCTAGCGATGTTGTTGTTCGCCGACAAACAGTCAACCTTGATTCGTGGCGACCTGTGTACAAAAGAATGAAATGCTACTTGGTGTGGTATCATCCCATGGTTGAGTGTGTTGTGCCTCGTCCATCCCACCAATGCTTTCCCATTCCCTCCTTAACCTTCTGGTATTCTCCTCTAGGGATTGGTCCCTCTCGGTGATGGTCCCCAAACAACTGTGATTTATAAGGTTTTCATTGGCTAATTGTCAGAAGTAGATCTCCAGCTCTTTCTCCTTAGTCTGTCTTTGTCTGAAGCACCTGTCTCCCATGGAGGACCCTGCGGGTATGTGAAATACTGGTGGCATAATGTCCAGCGTCACGGCAACACACAAGCCACCACAGGACACGAAATTGGTAGATGGGTGGTAGCAGATAGGAACACCCGAGAAGAACTGATGCACTTGACTTGTGCTGGCAAAGACTATTGAAAGTATCAAGGACTGGGAGAACAGCAAACAAATCTGCTTTGGAAGAAGTACAGCAAGAAAGAAAGCAGCTTAGAAGGGTGAGACTTTGGACTTGTTTTCCACAGAAACCGGTGGTCCCTGGAAAGGGACTCCTGCTTGGTGAAGTAGCTGCTCAGTAACGGAGAAGACTGTGAAGGAGATGGATTGGCACGAGGCTGCGACAGTGGACTGAAACGTAACAGTTGGAGGAAGGCGCGGGATAGGTGGTTTGGGTTAGTTGTGCCCAGGGTTGTTGCAGTAAGGCAGTGTCTACATGATGGAGCCGAACGTCAGACGAGGAGTGACAGACTGGTTGAATGGTTCATACTGTGTGCTAGACATTGAACTGCATTAGTTTTTAATAGTCACTAACTCATTCAAGACAAAATGCTGTCACTTTTTTCTCTTTAATTTATGGGTTTGAGGGCTGAGCCCCGGTGGCGTAGTGATTGTGCACGGGACTGCAGCCCACTGGGATGGAGGTTCGATTCCAGCTCCACAGGAGCAAAGGCTGGGCCTCCTACTCCCACCACCTGAGGGCAGTGATGCCCAACAAAAAAAAAAAAAAAAAAATTTATAGGTTTGAAATGAAATCCTTATACAAATTCCAACAGGATTTTCTTTGGAAACTGAAAAATATAATTCCATGGAACATCTAGAAAATAAGTATATGTAAAAAAAGAAAGTAAATGAAGTAAGTGTACAGGAACAAACAGGAAAATCCTACAAGAAGAATACAACAAAGGAGATAATTGTGCCATCAACATCAATACAGTTTAATGTATCAGAAATGAAGAGTAAATGAAAGATATCATACTTTTTTTTAATATGGAATACTTCATGTTATTACGTGTCATCCTCGCACAGGGGGCATGCTAATCTCTGCATCATTCCAATTTTAGTATATATAATACTGAAATGAGCATATACTTTTACCATCCAGTACAATAAAAAGCACCTCAGAGGAACTGAGAGGTAAAAAAAAACATTGTCCACCAATGAATGTGTGATAAACAATTGATATCTTTATCATGGAGTAAATAATTAATATATTTCCTAAAGTAAAAAGGCCCCACAGAAAACTTTAAGAGAAATAGGAAAAATGTTTACCACATCTATAAGTATAAGTAAACACTTGCACATACACACATATTCTTTTTTCATTAAAAATCATTTTACTGGGGACTCATATCATTTTTCACAATACATAAATAAACAGACTGTGCCAAAGTGCCTTCACATGTCTGCTGCTGTTATCATTCTCCAAACATCCTCCTTTCCCCTTGAGCCCTTGGTATCGGCTTTCCATCCTTTCCCCTAGTCCCCTGCTCTCCCTTTCCCATCAACCCTCAATACTTTATAAATTATTATTGTTCTGTCATATCTTACACTGCCCAACCTCTCCCCCAACCCACGCCTTTGATGTCTGTAGGTGCTTATGTGTATATCCTTGCAGTTGGTTCCGTCTCTCTATCCCACCTTCTTTCCACCCATCCAGCAGCTCCAATCTTACCAATGGCCTGAAGGGGCTCATCGTCTTGGTGTATGCATCATCACTGCCCAGCTACACATTGACTGGTCTGTCTCCTCCCCGTGACTCCCCTGTAAAGGGGTGACCAGTTACCCACCAGTGGGCCTTAGGTCTCCTCCCTGCTCTCTCCCTCATTTGTAATGATGTGATTCTTGTTCTTTGAAGCTCGACACCTGCTCCCTTCGCTCCCTCTTGATCACACATTCTGGTGTTGTGGGCTTTGTTTATCTTCAAGTCTTTGAGACTCCAGACATTCAATCATTTGGTAGCTGGGCACCATTCATTTCTTCTACTCTGTTTGCGTCTGTATCATTTGTCTTCAGTGATCGTATCAGGAGTCATTTGGTCCATTGATTATGATTTTTTGTTCTTTGATGCCTGATACCTGATTGTCTCAGCACTTCATGATCACATAGGCAAGTGAGCTTTTTTTATGGTGGTTTTATTGCTCCTGAGCTAGAAGGCTGCTTGTTTATGCTCAAGCCTTTGAGGCCCCAGATGCTGTATCTTTTTTTTGTTTGTTTTTTTTTTGGGGGGTAATCACTGCCCTCTGGTGGTGGGAGTAGGAAGCCCAGCCTTGCTGCTGGGTTTGGACCTCCAGCCTAGTGGGCTGCAGTTCTGCGCACAATCACTACGCCACCAGGGCTCAGCCTGATGCTGTATCTTTTGATAGCTGGGCACCATCTGCTTTCTTCACCACTCTTGCTCATGCTCCCACATGTCCTCAGTGGGCACCTTGGGGATGTGTGCACATAGTAATATGTGTTTCCCCCCCCATTTGATGTCTGTTGCCTAGTCCTTTCACCACCTTGTGGCCACTCGGCTGGTATGCTTTTTCTGTGTGGGTGTGGTCTCCTCTCAGGTAAATGGTTTATTGTTTATCTTCAGGCTTTTAAGACCCCAGACGATATATCCTTTGATAGCTGGGCACCATCAGCTTTCTTCATCACATTTGCTTGTGCCCCCATTTTACTTCAGTGATGGTGTTGGGCCAGTGAGCCTCGTGGAATACCAGATTCATAGAACAAAGTGTTCTTGCATTGAGGGAGCACCTAGGTGGGGGCCCAAGGTCCACTTGCTACCCTAGTATTTGACCTGTAGATCTGGTCTTAAATTTATTCCCTCCTTATAATAGATAATTGTATTTATGTACAGACATACCTATATTTACACCTCTGCAAGTGCCCTTTGCCCTCTAGCTCTTCCCTCTATTTCCTTCCATCTCCCTCCTGTCCCACCATCAAGCTCCACCTTCATTGGCGTTTCAGTGTTTCCTCACAGATTCATTGTCCTTGCTTACTCCCGACAGGCCTCCCACCCCTCCTTTCCATAGAGTCCAGACTACTTGTTGCTGCCCCCCCCCTCGTCCATAAGCCTGTCCACGGCCTCTTCTCCTCCCCTCCTCTGTGTCCCCCAGGAACCATCAGACCTGTCATTCTTTACTCCCGACTCTGACCAGGAGTGTTCCCTTCTTGATTCGGTTTGTTTTTTTTGGGGGGCTCAGTCCGCAATGCTTCCCCACCACGTGACTCTCGAAGTGGTCTGTGTCGCTGTCTGCTTCAGTAGGGAGCCAGTGCATTTACACATATTCTAATAAAACAAAAATGAAACACCTTTGAAAAAAAAATAGGTGATTCAAAAGAGAATAAATGCAAATGGCTAATAAGCAAAAGAGTTTTAACTTCACTAGTAATCCATGGGATACAAATAGAAAAGGTTTTTTTCTCTAGAATGCTAACAGTGAGTGTCTCTGAGTGTTGATGTCGAAGATGAACTTTATTTCATCTTTTCTTGTATTGTCTAAGTTTTTCACATTGAACATGTGCCTTTTTTAGTGGAAACTATATAATCATTAAACTTAAAAAGAATGAAGACAAAATCTGCTGAATAATTGTAACTGTAGGGCTGAGGCCCGGTGGTGTAGTGGTTGTGCGTGGGACTGCGGCCCACTGGGACGGAGGTTCAATTCCAGCAGTGGGGCTGGGCCTCCTACTCCCACCACCGGAGAGCAGTGATGCCCCCCCCCCCCAAAAAAAAAAACAAAAAAAAGAAGTAATTGTAACTGTAATATATCAATGTATAATAGTGAACACATATAAATGTACCCAGTTTTTCTCAGAACCAGAGGTATGGAGTACAAAAGGGTACCCCCCCCCCAAAAAAAAAATTTTTTTTTTAACTATATTTTAAAATTTTTTTACAAAACAACCTTCTCACCTTCAAAGTACTCTCCGTTATACTTAATATATTTGTCAAATCTGTGATACCATTTTTTGGAAACATTTTCAAACTCATCTGTTTGAATGGCTGACAGCACCTCCCCCCTCTTCTCCATTGTTATCAAATTGCTGTCCTTTCATGTGTCTCTTCATTCGTGGAAACAAAAAGAAGTCCCACAAAAGCGAGAGGCCAGGTGAGTAAGGTACGTGGAACAAGAGAGGCATGCTGGTTTTTGCCAAAAACTGGCACCCTGAAATGGCTGGATGAGCAGGTGTGACAAAACCCATCTCCCATCTGCCACAAATCAGGCTCTTTTTTGGTCATACTCTGTTATGCAATCTTTTTAGAATCTCTAAATAGAAAGCTTGATTAACAGTTTGACCCGGTGGGATGAACTTCAGGTCAACATTTTCATCTACTCAGGAAGTTGACGGTGTCCTCGATGAGGTTTGTCATCAAACAACGTTTCACCACTTTTGAAATGAGGAAACATTTAAGTTTTTCCCATAGTGCTGTCCTTATAAGCTATGTTTAACATCGCAGTGGTTTCTTTGGCATCCCCGACCCCCAGCAGGAAACTAAATTTCACAGCCACTTGCCTCTTAAATTGGTCATCACAAAAAACGAGATTCGAAGTAGTCAATTTGACACCCCTGTCAGAATGGTCACAAGGAAGAGATGAGCCATTAGGGTGCGGTATAACACTGAAGAAACACACAGCCTTTCTCTAGTTCTTTAATGCTCCTCCTCCCCCACTATCATGACCCCCAACTCTTATCTTACAAATCTGGCTAGACCAGAGCATGAACACTAGTCCAGCTAAGAACTTATAATACAGAGAATCCAGAACAGATAAACTCAGTACCAATAAGGGGAGTAGCAATACAAGGAGGGTTAGGGAAGTTGGGGGGGGGGCGGCTATGAGGGGGAACCAATCACAAAAATTGACGTATGGCCTCCCTCCCAGGGGGACAGACAACAGATGTGGGTAGAGGGAGACAATGGTTGGTGTAAGACATGAAAAATAAATAAATTATCAAGGGGATGTGGAGGGGGGGGGGGGAAATGCGCTGATAGCAAGGGCTCAAGTAGGAAATGTTTTGAAAAAGATATTGACACCTTATGTACAGATATGTTTGACATGATGGATGTATGGATTGTGACAAGAGCTGTAAGAGTCCCCAATTAAAAAAAAAAGCACATAGTGAATGTTTACCCTTGGAAGAACAGATGATCAATTATTCTTTCCATATTAAAGATTCGTTTCATTTAAGAAAAAAAAGAAAACACTATGCTTATAATGATTGAACAGCTCCTCATGTGATTGCCCTATTGGATTATATGAGATGTTGATTATGTGCCAATAAAATTTTTTTTTAATTTTAAAAAATGAGGTTCAAGTGAAACTGCTTCTCTGAAAAAATTCACTGTGACCAGAGAGAACCTTCCCAGATGAAGCCACTGCTTGCACTAACCTAGAGTGAGTTGCTTGATGCTCTTCTAGAGAGAAGAGGACATACAACGTGGGCTCTGCCCTGACCAGTGCAATTCTGGTTTTGCGGGGGTCCCTGCTCGTACTTTTGTTTTTGTTGTTACTAATCAAATGCATTATGGTTTTGTCGGTAAAACAATGGATAGAATCAGTGATGACTTCCAGTGGAATTCTGAGTCAGGATGTTGTAGCCTTGCTAATTTCCATGGTTTCTTATGCGGTTTCTTTTTATGAAGGAGAATTAGGAAATGTATGTGGCAACATGTGTGCAAATGTGCTTGATACAGATGATGTACTGAATGTTATAATAGCTGTAAGAGCTCCAAATAAAATTATTTTTTAAAAAAAGAAAGAGAATTAAGTGATTTGTAAAGAAAATTTCCAAAGGCAATCGTTTACTGCCTTTGATCTGTTTAATTTCTTGCTGGAAAAAATTTGGGGTGGCAGAGGCGAGCAGAGGGGGAATTTTTAATATTTTGACCATTTTGAGAAAATCACCTTTTCTGTTTCAGCGGACCCTTTTGAAACTATGCTGAAGTCATTATTGAGGTATCAATCCGGTGGTGGAAGTGCAAGTGAAAAGCACATGCGGAAGAAAATATATGAAAATGGTGTGACCAATTCTTTGCAGAGTAACTTTTCTCTCTTGATAAAGGTAAGGCAGTAAGTAGTTTAGCCTTGAGTGCTACAATGCAATACAGATAATACAATATGCTGTTTTATTGTTGGCGTAATCTGTCTCTGATATTCTGCGTTAATCCAGGTAGACTAGAGAAACAGTCATAAACACACAATCTATACATAAAGGAGAGGTTTATATACAAGAGGAATTAAACATTGAGAAAGCATCCCAACCCAGTGCGGTCAAAGCCCACAAGTCTGATATTAGCCCATATGTTTGATACCAGTCTATGAAAGTCTTCTTCAGACTCACGAAACACATGCAATGACACCAAATGCAGGACAACCACAATCCAGTGGGTAGAAAATCTTTGGATCCCGTAATGTGGCAAGCAACTCAGTGCTGGCAGGGGTCTTCACATTGCATCTCTATATCGAGGTTTCTGGCTGCATCAGGTTAGGTTCAGAGCTTCACCTCAGGGATGTCTTGCAGGGAGCCAGCCTGCACAGGAGTAAAGAGTGTCTCCACGGGAGTGTGAGAGTGTCTCCTGCTTCCAAAAAGGAAGTACCAGATTTCCCAGAATTCTCGAAGAAGAAGGTCATGTCCACACAGAAGTCTCTGGCTATCTCCAGATCGACAGGCTAGACTCTACCCTATACTCTTTTTTGTTTGTTTGTTTTGGGGCATCACTGCACTCTGATGGGAGTAGGAGACCCAGCCTTGCTCCTGGAGAGCTGCTGCTGGATTTGAACCGCCAAGCCAGTGGGCCACAGTCCTGCACTCAACCACTAGGCCACTGGGGCTCAGCCCTACCCCTTAACTCTTAATCCTCACATTGACATCAGATTAGATGACTGTCACACATTCCTTATTTTAATTGAGTTTTATTGTTTTTCAGGTGAGATACTAGAAAAATCAGACCATAGTAAATTGTCCTGTGGCGTTGGTTACAATTTTCAAAATGTGTCACTTTTCTCATTTTTTCCATTTTGTTTGTTTTCATTGATCTTATTACATCCCTGTCCCTTTTTGCCTTCTTAGTGCTTTTGGGGAAAAGTTGACAATTATGTCTTAAATCTTTAAGAGAGTATATTCCTCAAAGTGATAGTATTGATTTCATTATCCAATCTGTTATCTAGCTGAATGGTTCTTTTCTTAAGTTTAGGGAGCATGAAGATTTTAGAAATTCCAAAAATATTTGTGGAAAAATTCCATTGTCTTTAATTCTATTCCTCCATTAAAAAAAAAATTGAAGTCCTCTTGTATTTTAGAACTGTAGTTTTGGGATTGCTTAGTTTCTCTCAGTTCAGTAAGTCTGCTCTTTTATAGGAATTTGAATTTTGTTATGCATTTTTCTCCCATTCCAACTGGTGCCATAGTCTGAATTGTCAGTAGTGATAGCCAGGCACCTTCTAGTTCTTCTGTTTCAAGCTAACCTGAGTTCATGTGGGCTATTCATCCTGTGGACTAGTCTTTTCTTTGAGTCTTGGGTTTCCTTCATGCTCTTTTGTTCCAGCTGATTAGATACCAGTGGGTGTGCCTTAGATGTCCACTTGCAAACTTTTAAGAACCCAGACAATGTTCATTGACAGTCTTTTTTTTAACCTTTCTAAGCTGACTTTTATTTTCATGAAAAAAAATTTTTTAAGGCATCACTGCCCTGGTGGTGGGAGTAGGAGGCCCACTGCTCCTGTGAGTGGGAATTGAACCTCCATCCCAGTGGGCCGCAGTCCCGCGCACAACCACTATGCCACCGGGGCTCAGCCTTTCATGAAATTTTAAAACAAGAAAATAAACAAAGAACCCAAACCAAAGCAAACCCCTCAATCCTCCTGCCCCACTACCATCCACCAACCCCCCAAAATCAAACAAACAAGCAAAAACAGGAAATAGCATAAAACTTAAACAGCTGCAATAATGGGGGAATGAATATTGGCTGGAGGAGTTTGCTACATCAAGTGATTTGCTTTTTATTTTCAGGACTAATTTTAAGCCAATGTTTCTCATTTGAAACACACCCTGTTGTTAAAAAATGAAAATTCTTCTAATTTTACTCAGGTGTACTAAAATAGAACCCTGTGGGCAGGAGGACTGGACATTTTTAAGAAGTTGTCCAAAGGATTTATAAAATTGGAGAAAAGCCGTACTAATTCATATCAGATAGCCTGTTTTCCTCTTGAGAAAGCATGAAGATCCATAAAGGGCCATAAAGATCATTAAATGATTCCTGAGACTTATCCGATAGTTCTTTGTCCCCCAAAGAGTACGATAAGCCTGTGCCCTTATTCTAGAATTGCTTACGACTACTTCCCAACCCTTCCTGCTTCCATGGACGTGCACATTTTCTTTTTTTTTTTTTTTAGGGGGGGGGAGCGAACATCACTGCCCTCTGGCCCAGTGTTTGCTCCTGTGGAGCCGCTGCTGGAATTGAACCTCCATCCCAGTGGGCCACAGTCCCGCGCACAACCACTACGCCACTGGGGCTCAGCCTGATATGCCCATTTTCTAGCTCTCCTCCTGTTAGTTGACTTTGCATTTCATTCCATTATGGTCGGAGAAGATAACTTTGTATGATTTTAATCTTCTAAAAATTATTGAGACTTCTGTGTCCTATCCTGTGGTCTCTGTTGGAGAATATATTCCATTACTTGAGAAAAATGTGGTTTCTGCAGGTGGATGGATTATTGTATAGTTGTCGTTTAGTTCCAGCTTACTCAGTTACTCTTAGTCAGATGATCTGATCTTCTCGGGTGCTTATTCATTTGTAATTGTTCAATCTTCGTGTTGAACTGAACCCTTTCTCTCTTGCTAAATATATGTGTGTATATTTATACTGTTCTTCTTGGTCTATGGTAGCACTTTTTTCCTATGTCTTTTTCTGATTATTATAGCTGTATCCCCACCTATGGTTATAGCTCCACTCCTTTGCTTATAGCCTATCGGGAATATTTGTTTCCACCCTTTTTTGTTGAACCTGTTTGTGTCTTTGAGTAAAAAATGAGTCTTTTATAGATAGCATATCTACATGTGATTAAAAAAAACTCATCTTGCTATTAGTGCTTTTTAATTGGAGAACTTTTTAAAAAGTTACCACTTGGTTTTACTTTTCTGTAGTTTAAAATTTTTTCCTCAGTCAGTGGTTATTGAATATTTTAGTTAGCATTATAACAACCAAGATGGAACTAATACCAACTTGGTTTCCATAGTATACTTAGACTCTGCTCTTTGTAACTCCCTCCTCACCTTTATAGTATTATTGTCACAAGTTATGTCTATATCAGTGGTTCCCAACCTGTGGGTCATGACCCTTTTGGAGTTTGAATTACCCTTTTACAGGGGTCGCCCGATTCATAACAGTAGCAAAATTACAGCTATGAAGTAGCAACAAAAATAATTTTATGCTTGGGGGGGGGGGTTACCACAAGATGAAGAACTAACTGTTTTATAGGATCGCAGCATTAGAAAGCTTTAGAACCACTATAGGCCCATTAAAAATAGCATTATAAATTTTCTTCTTTTAAAACTTACAGGGGGCTGTGCCCCGGTGGCGTAGTGGTTGTGCGCGGAACTGCAGCCCACTGGGATGGAGGTTCGATTCCAGCTCCACGGAGCAAAGACCTGGCCTACTACTCCCACCACCTGAGAGCAGTGATGCCCTCCCAAAAAATTAAAAAATAAAAAATAAAACTTACAGGAATAGGGCTGAGCCCCGGTAGCATAGTGGTTGAATATGGGACTGCGGCCCAGTTCAAATCCAGCAGCAGCTCTCCAGGAGCCAGACTGGGTAGCTCCCATGAGGGCAGTGATGCCAAAAACAAAACAAAAAAATCTTAGAGGAATAAAGAAAGAGGACTTAGAAATCAAACAGTCCTACTGAACACTCCCTTTAGCATTACCTATCATGCAAGTCACTAGTGAGGAACACTCCAGTTTTTGTTTATCTGGAAGTGTATTAATTTTCCCTTCATTTTTGGAGAATAGTTTTCCCAGATAGAAAATTTTTGATTGATAAGTTTCTTTACTTTTCTTTCCAAGCTTTAAATATATCATCCTACTGCTACTATGCTCAAGCACCTCTGCCTTGAACTGCTTGCAGCAATAGCCACCAAGGAAGCTTTTCCTCTCTTGGCATGCA
>PVJH01021753.1:0-20756 GCA_004026705.1 Nesogale talazaci
CCTTCTTTAGAATAGGGGCACTCATAGCACTTGGGCTAACCATTGACCTGCAAACCACAAGGTTAGCTGTTCAAACTCTAGTGGCTCCATGGGAGAGAGATGAGGCTATCTATTCCTGTAAAGACTTACAGTCCGGAAACCCTTCTCTGGGGCACGCTCTCTGGTGGTGGGTTTGGATTCCACGATATAACACTTTCATGGGTATTATTCAATTACATGAAGTCCTCCCTTTCAGAAAAACAAGAATTATTCCCCTCATTTGTTTACTGATGAAGGAATCCGAGAGTTGGTGAGATTTCCCCAGGTCACATAGCCTGGCAAGGTTTACACCTGGAGCCCAGACCACTGGACTCAGAGTTTAAGGCTCTTTGATGACCACCTTCCAGAACTGATCCCTGGGAGAGCTGACTAGTGAGCATGCAGACCTCCCAAGTGGGGAGACAGAGACAGGCTGGGGAAGGAACAGCTGGGCTTCTGGAAGTTCTGCACCGACCATCCTATACTCCATCCACCAGGATACACACTCAGGGAGCTCTGGGTGAGGCGCGACAAGGAACATAAGATGGACTCATTGAAACCCCCTATTCTACAGAAGAGGAAACTGAGGCCTGAAGGTGGTACGCACTCATGGCTAAACCGGAGTAGAACCTGACCTCTCACATTCTGTTTAATATTCCTGCCTGCCCCCACCCCACCCTTTTTCAAATTAGATAATGGGAAAGCTCACGCATGCAGAAAAATCTAGTGAGTAACACATGTACCATGTCCTAGCTCTGTCAAATGGTTCTATTTTTGAACACGTGGCCAGGAGTTTTGTTTCTCATTCATCCGTAGTAGCACCCATGCAGGTTCCTGCGTCCCTGTCCTCACCCCCATTCCCTTCTCTCCTCCCCACCACAGGGACCGGCCATTCTGCACGTCAAAGTTGCCGTTCACACGGGAGTCCCCGTCTTTTAGAACATCTGTGCACATCCAGCAGCAGCACATGCAATCATTTTGCACATGTTCACATGCCCGGGAAATAGCAGTAGACTGCACACAAGTCCGTCTACTTCTGCAGCCTTCTCCTGCCAACGCCTCCCCCACCCCACCCCACCCCACCACACCACACTGGAGAGGCAACCAGAGGGACACAGCAGGACCTGTTGGCTCGCTTGCTTTTTAATGACTCAGATGGCACAAGTGATTGATCGGTTCCTTGATGGCCACTCACGTTTTCCCCAATTGCTTCACCGACACAGGTAAAGTCACAATGAGCACTTGCAGGGTGCACTTTTGTCCCTCTAGTGATGTGCTCCTGGATTTTTTACTTTCTCTGACGGCCTCGATGTCTCCTCCTCCTCAGGACCTCGGAATTCCTCCAGGGCACTTGCCTCAAAGAGGAACTGCTGGGCCTCGGGACTCAAGCGGCCTTGGCTTCAGCAGATCTCCCAACTGACACTCCCACCCAGGGCAGCGATCTTTCCATTATGGCAGTCTGCTGCCTTATTCTGCTTTCAATTCTTCCTCATGTATGAAAGGAGCATATAAAAGAGGTGCTATTACCTTATTAAAAAAGCCAGCTTCCTTTCCTCTGCAGCAAGGGCCCGAGAACAAGAGGGGCGATTGCACATTGGATTAGAGCCGGGCATCCATTCATCAACTTTATAGCAGCGCCGGCTCGGAATTCAGGTCTCCTGAGGGAGGGGAGCAGGCCACGGGAAACAAGAGCTACTTTCACCACAGCCTTCTCCAGGAACGCGGGAGAATTTCCTCTAAGGTACAAAAACGTTTGCACTTACAGCCTCCCTGGTTCCAATCAGGACATGAAGCGAAAGTGCCAAGACACCAGAGAAAAAGCCAGTTCTCATAAACTTTCCAGCCAAGCCCTGCAAACTCTGGAAGGTAGACGCGGAACTGGTACGGAACTGGCAGTGTGCTCAGCTAGGGCAGCCCTGGCGGCCTCACTTAGAACTGTCCCTGTGAGTTTTCAAGACTGACACTCTTGATGAGAGAAGAAAACCTCATCTTTCTCTCCTGGAGTCCCTGGCGGTTTCGAACTGCAGACTTTGTGATTAGCAGCCTGATTCATAACCATTACACCACTAGGGCCAAGGTATCTCTAGGTGGACTCAACAACCAACCTAGCGCATTGGCCGTTGCACCACTCGGGGTCTCTGCGTGGAAGCGGACAGAAGTGACATTTGATGCTCAGGGTTAGACCCCCTGTCTGGTCAGCTCTGGGTATCCTCTTGGCTGGTGAGAAGGGGATGGAAGAATTCACTCTTCAGAATTGGGGGTGGGAGGAAAAACAAGAGCCCTGTGGACCGCCCTGATGAAGACTGAGATGAGAGTGAGTCTGAGGGAAGGAAGAGAAAGACCCATTTTAATTGGAAAGGTCTTCTGTCATTTTTTTGTGTTTCTTTGGGGTTCCCCCCGCCTCTTTCTTTCTTGTTTTCAAGTTTCAGTCTTGGATCTTAGAAATTACAGGCTCCTGCAGCATCGTCTCTGCGGTTGGAAAAAATGCTCATTTCACTTTTAAAACAAACAATGGAAAGTTCCTTTTAAAGGAAAAATCTTATTAGCCCAAGTCCAAGGATATCTGCCTGGGGTTCCAGTCGGACCTGCAGAGATTGCCCGGCAGCCGGGTGGGCCCTCAGGGAAGGCCTGGAGGGAGTCCCTGTCTTACGCACCACCTCAAAGAGTGTCCCTTCTCCCGGGAAGCCCCCCAGCCCTGGCCTCTGAGACTGTGGAGCCCCAGTCTGCCGAAGACCTCACAAAGAACAAACGCAGGAGGAAACCGCTCAGACATGAAAGGGCGGAGAATATCCTTTACCCAAATAAACAGCCAGAGGAAGATGCAGAGGGAAGCAAGACCCATCAGACAAAGCCACAAATTAAGATCACAAGAGACGGGGTCTGGGATTGGGCTCCGACTTTACAACATCTTCCAGAAAGCTGCCCTTGGGGCAAGCCCATCATTATGGCTGTCCCTCCCTATGCCAGGCATCTGGGCACAAGTTGATAATCAGTGACATTTGGACGTGGGAGGGCAACAGAGGGGAATAGGGTTGTCAGTTGAGAGAGATGATAGCTTACGGTCAATGTTGTATCACTGGGGCCCAGCAGAGAGAAGTGGTGGTGGAGACCTTCCCAGCTGCTTGGGTAAAAAGGCACCCAACAGAGGTCTTTTGACCCAAAAGCCAGGCTTCCGTTCCTCCAGAAAAACTCACCTGCAGCTACACGGCTCAGGCTTCAGACATTAGAATTGGCCCTGCAGGCTCTGCCCACTGATAGCGGGTCTTCCTTGTCAGCCGTGGGACAATTCTCAGGACTTGATCACCTCTCTTAAGACGCCGAGTCTACTTGTAGTGGCCACAGTGGAAGGGCAACCTGATGCCACCTGGAGACTCCCCTGGCATTGGCTAAGTGCCCCAGAGCTAGCCTCTAAGGAGGCAGGAACTTCCGATATAGCGTATTGGTATAGGCATAATGAAAGAAAAGCTATAGGCACAGAACATAAAGCAAATTAGTATGCATTTCTCCAAGCTCCAATGTTCAGCAAGGGTCCATGGACAAGAAGACTTTGGTGGTGGTGAGGTGAGCATAGCCTAGCTGTGTCTCTCGGGGAGAGTGAATAAGGGACATCATGCGGACAGTCTTTAGCCTGGATGCTGCTTAAGAGGTACTTCCAAAAACCAAGCTCACTGCCATCGAGTCCATTTTGACTCATACAGGAAAGCATACAGCGACCCCTGAGGGTTTCCAAGATGGGAACTCTTTACCAGAGGAAGAAAACCTCACCTTTCTCCCATGGGCAGGCTGGTGGTTTTGAAATTCTGAACTAGTGGTTAGCAAGCTGACATGTAACCCACCATGACACCTGAGCTCCTTGAGGGAGTGTTCATGGTGTATATGCCTCATTAGAAAATAAGAATGTTTCTGAATGACTGAGTGAGCCATCCAACTTAGAACAAGACCATGGTAAATCCAAAGACAGCAGAGGGGAAGACTAATAAAACTCAAGGTGAAAACGGACAAGACAGGAAATAGATAACAGAATCTAGAAAATTAGTTCTTGGGGGGAAAAACAGACTGCTTGCAAAATTTAGAAACCAAGAAACTAAACCCATCGTCATTGAATCAATTCCTGTTCCCAGAGACCCTCAAAGACCCACACTCACTGCCTTGACATTGGCCCGCCCCATAGTGACCCTCCAGGACACGGCAGAACTGCCCTGGCGGGTTCTGAGACTGCAGCTACTTATAGGGGTAGAAAGCCCCATCTGTACCAGTTTCGTTTTCGGCTATAGGTTTCTATGGATACCGGCAGTCTCCTCTTTCTCCCATGGAGCAACTGATGGGTTTGAACTGCCAATGTGTCTGTCCAATGCTTACCAACAGCGTCACCAGGACTGACTGAGAAGGTTACCAAAATCCAAACTTACAGCCAGAGTCCATTCTGACTCACCACCACCCCAGGGACAAAGTAGCACTGGTCTGTGGGTTTCTGAGACGGTCCATCTTTACAAGAACAGACAGCGTGGCCTTTTTCCTATGACGCAGCTCGTGGTTTTGAACGGCTGACTTCATGGTTAGCAGTCCAACATGTAATCCACCACACCAACGGGGCTCCTGATTGGCAAGAAGAGTCAAGAGAAAAAAAAAAAGGCAGCCACACTGAAACAAGCCATGTCATAAATGGGAAAGGGAACCCAGGCTGGTGTCCCTAGGCTCAGTCCCGTGGAGTGACTTACAACTCATCGAGACCCAAGGAGGGTGGCAGGAGACACTGCTCCGTCCTGTCCTGTCACAAGCCGAGTGATTGAGCCCACAGTTGCAACCACGGTCTCAATCCAGCTCATTTTCACTGGCTCCTGACTGTACCAAGCATGATGCAGAGATTAAAATAAATGAGGGTATTATGAGCAACCTTCGTCAATAAATTTAGCAATTTAGATGAAATGAAATGGATACTTTCTTAGAAAAATACAGCATGCCAGAAGCGGTTCCAGCAGAAATAATCTGAATGATCCTATGGCTTTTAAGCAAATTGAATCACTAGTTAAAAAGGCTTTTACAAATGAAAACATCAGACCCGGGGTTTTACAGTGAACTTTAGAAGCCATTCAAAGAACTGGTAAGTTCAAGTGATAAGCCAAGGAATATGAACATCACAAAGGGTTCCCCACAGTTAGTTAGGCAGCCAGAAGGATACCAAAGGCAGATAGGAGAATAAGAGAGAGGAAAATGAGCATTGAAGCTCACTCCTAATCATAGGAAGCATGGGTCCTGGACAGAAGATTAGCAAAACATGCCCAGAAGCAGAATGAAAAAGAGAAGGCATCATAGTGAAGTTGCTGCTACTGTTTTGGACTGCTGGATTTATTTCAATTCACGGAGACCCTGCAGGACAGAGGAGAGCTGTCCCCTGGACTTTCCTAGCCTGCAGTCTGATATTAACGAGGTATTTTCATTTATGGAGCAGCTAGCATGTTCCAATGGCCAACTCTTAGCAGTCAGGCATTTAACCTTTAGGCCTTTTTTTTTTTTTGAAGAAGTATTAGAATCTGCTTATTATGCAATTGGGTTAATGAAACCAAAGGAGAGAAACTAAATCAATCGTCAATGGCTTCACTAGAAGGGCACAAGGGTACAGACCACACTAGATGACACTGGCTGAGGGCATGATATTAAAATGACTGCTGCAATGGGATTTGTGTCAAGTTAGGTGGGCCAGAATTCTTCATGAGGTGATATATCAGAGGGTGGGCCACGCCATGATGGCGTTTTCTGTGAAGCAGTCAAGCAGTTGTGGGAAAATTAATTTGCTCACAATCTTGATGTAAATCAGGGAGGTTTCGTCCAGAGGGTGATCTAACCTTAATATATAGATGGACACTTCTGCTGCTGGCTCTGCAGCCTGCACCTGGTTCATCATATCTCCTGCTAATCCCAGGAGCCTCCAGTGCACTGCTGACCTTGGTCTCAATTGGATCTGCGTCCATAAGCCTGTGGTCTTCCTACTTCCTGCTCGTCAGCCCTGACAGCTACAGGAGCCGGGGGAAGCCTCCAGCTGACATCTGACCCAGGGATTTGAACCAGACTTAACTTACCCACTACGACAGGCATTTCTTGATATAAATCTCTTTCTGGATCACTGGTTTTGCTTCTCTAAAGAACCCAACTTAATATAATTGTCTATAAAATGTCTGTGTTGCAACATTTTATTGCTTTTTACTAAAAAAATAAAATAAAATCTTTGCAGTTATACAACAAAACCAGTTTCTCACTCATAGCCATTGAGTCAATGCTGCTGACTCATGGTGACCCCTGTGGGGTTCCAAGACTGTAATTGTTGACAGGAGTAGGAAAACCCAGTCTTTCTCCCTCAGGGCTACTGATGGTTTTTGAACTTTGGACCATGTGAATCGCAGCCCAACGAGTAACCATGACAACACCAGGGCTGCCTAAAACCAGCGTCCAAGGCTGACTGGAAACTCTGTGACTGATCCCTCCTGGAAACTTTCAATGTGCTCTCGTCTGAGCTGTCATTGTTACCCGATTATAATGACACTTCCAGTCACCAGGTTTCATTTGCAGACACCAGATGCACATGCAATCCTTTTTTGTTACTGCCATGTTTTGCTTTGCTTTTAAAAACCTCACTATTGTAATTTAGGTGGGCGTTTGTTTAATTTTAGATCAAGTTTGCAGTAAACAGCTTAAGCTACTAATGAACACTCCTCCCCCCACTTATCCTCTACCCACTCCTTGATCTCTCATCTCCTTCTTGGGGACCACTCTCTTCTATTTCACGCAAGTTAGCACCTGTCAACAGTCCAGCCCAATGCTGTCTTCTCTCCTGTGCCACCCCACCCCCACCCCTTTGGCACTCTCCAAAGTCTGTTCTCTTTGGTATCAAAGTTTTTTGTGGTTTTGTGGGGTTTTTTTGCCCCTCCCCTTATAAAAGTGGTCTCGTGAAATATTTACTGTCTTGTGATAGGCTAAAGCCACTCATCATAATGTCCTCCAAACCCATCCATGCCTTGAGGTGCTTCATGGCCTCCTCGTGATTCTGTAGAGTTGCACAGTGTTCTCTTGTGCATTCTGTAGGCATCAGAGTCTCTTTAGCTGTTCTTCTACCTATGGGCTTTTAGGTTACTTCCATTTTCTTTCTGTTGGACACAGCATCCTGAAGGAAAGGAAAGGGAGGAACCCACAAGAGGAAGAAGGGAAGGCAAAGGAGTAGGATAAGCTATTGGAATATTTAATAAGTAGTTTAAACTGTTGAGTATCTGAAATGTTAATCCCCCTGCTAATTCACACTAGAAAAAATATTTAGAACATTATATATGTCAGTTCTACATCAACACAACAGCAACAATCTATTAGACAGTATAATACAAAACAACATTTAAAATATTAACAAAAATGTAGCATATTTGGAAAGAAATCTATCAACATTGGCAAGATCTTCTATTTATCTTAAAAATCATTTTACTGGGGGCTCTTACAGATATTATAACCATCCATAAGTCAATTATATCAAGAAAATTTGTGTATATATTGCCATAATCATTTTCAGAACCTTATCTCTTTACTTGAGACCTTATTATCAGCTCCTCTCGTTCCCCTCCCTCCCCCACCCCTCAAAGGCCTTTTATACATAAAGCTATAACCATGATCAGGAGACACTAAAGAAGACCTAGCTAATGATGTCACTTTGCTCATGTTGATGTTTAAGATTAGTAGAATTTAAAAAAGTCATCATACATAAGATGAATAGAGAGGGGATACAACCCTCTGGTTCTAAAATTGACAAGAAAAAAACAGGGTCAAACTGACATGAAGAAGAAGAAGGTGAGAAGCCTTGCCCTGCCAAATACCAAAACTCTAATAAAGCTATAAAATGGAGATGGTGTGCTAATGACAAAAGAAGAAACACCTAGATCACTGGAACAGAATAACAAGTGAGGACACAGCAGGCATTTCAGTGTGGACCAATCAGTACAACTAAGACCTTTTCTCAAAAAGAACCCTTATGTGCCAAAAAAAGAAAACTTACCTCACATACTGCATAAGGAATCCATTTCAGATAGATTGAAAACTTATCAAAGGCAGAACTTTACACTTCAGAAGACAGTGGGAAAGATTACCTTGATGATCTCAGAGTAAAGAGGACATTATTTCACAAGACATTCAAACCATAAAGGACAGTGTTGACAAACTTGACATTAAAATTAAGATGCCATAGATAGTGTCCACTATGCAATAGTCAAAAGCAATGAACATACAATCCATACAACGAACATACAATACACATACAATCACATGGATATTTCTCAAAACAGAGTGTTGAGTGCAAAATATGTGAAACAGAACACAAATGATACCATACTTCATTTATGTAAATGAGAAACATATATACACAGAATATTTTTTGTTTTACTAGGACACATATATCTATAAGAACATTAAGAACATTCACCTAACACATTAGAGTGAGCAACTACCTATTGGGAATAGGTGAGAGCAAGAGTTAGAGAAATGAAGGGAAGGGATAAAGTAGGTGTGATAGGCTTATTGTGCCAACTAGGCCAATTGGAACATGTGGGTGTAGTTTAATCAGGTCACAGCTGGAGGACAACAAGATAAATGACTTTCCAAGGCCCTCCCCCTTCTCACTTTCTCCCTGGTGATCAGACCAGCATGCTGCTGTTTTACTTAGTTCTCTGTCTCAACTTGTGGCCTACACTACCTGTGGGCTGAGCCAACCTGTGGATCGTGTCCCTAGAGCTTGAGGCTCCCTGTAGACCTGCTTCCCACACTGCTGGCACTTACAAGCTTCCATTGCTTGAGCTTGAGGCTGTTGGATCCTGTTGTTTGTGCACCGCTTGAGATCGAGAACCCATCTAGGCCTGCTTCCCTAAGCTCCTGTGCTGCTGAATGTTGCTAACCCACCCTGCCACCTGCTGCCTGCTGGCAGACTCTGCTTGTCTTGCCTGAAGAAGACTCCTCTGTCTGCTTCCTTGACTTTGAACCAGTGGCCCATGTGAAGTGAAAAACTTCCAGTACATTAACTATTCCATGAAAGTGAGTTGAACCGAATGTATTCTACTGCCATGAGGACTAATTAGATGTTATATTTCATCTCACTATATAAGCCTACCCTTTTCTATATGTATTATCATAAGTGTCCTGGTTTTATTTTGCCAGAGAACCATGCCCAACACAGCTGGGTAAAAGAAAGGCATTGCTCAGGCTACTGAAGGTAGTGAACTATGAACTAGGAAACAATGGAATTACCAATATTTTGCAGACAAAACACAAACAAAGCAAGCACAAGCTTCCCTTGTTACTTCAACCCTGAATTTAGATTTCAGGCTGTTTTATAAGTCTTGTTCTTGATATCCATGATGGTTTCACAAAAACTGAATGAACATGTTCAGAAAGAGCAGGCGGTCACTTTATACCTATGGGGTTTTATGGCTTGAGTTTCTAAGAAGCACAGCCCGAGAAAAGGATATTTGTGTGTAGGTGTTTTATTGAGAGACTAAAGAAAGCCGGATACCTAGCCAACTTAACTCACGAAGAAAGCCAGATACTTAACCAAGTTAACTCACAAAGAAAGCCGGATACCTAACCAAGTTAACTCACGAGTCAATGCTACTGAATGGTGACCCTAAAAAGCGGGTTCCAGGCTGTAAATCTTCAGAGGGGTGTCCTCCTTCTCCCATGGATCAGCTGGTGGGTCTGAACCACTGACCTTGCAGTTAGAAGCTCAACATTTACCCCACAGCGCCACCAGGGCTTCCACGATGGGAGGAGAGCAAGGTAAAAAAATGGGCTCCATTGAAGTCTGCCTTCAGTTTGATCCCCTGAGGTGCTTATAAACCTTGAATGGTACCAAAAAGCCATCTCACTCCCAAGCAAGGAGACTAGCTTTTTGTATACTGCAGGTCACTCCCAATGCACAGGTATGACTTCATAGACATTGCCAGGTCATGTCACTCACTCATGCTGGCTGCCCCAGTAAAACATCTTTCCCATGTGCGCCAAACACTCACCCTCCCAAAGTCTCCCAAATTCCCAACACATTATAGTGTCCGTTCAAAAGCTGGTATCTCTTAATTGAAAGTAAAGTCTAGGTATAAATGAGGTTCCTTGGCTGAGAACTCGGTTTGTTTTTAGTGTAAGGCACTGATGCAACAAAACAGTATCTGCATCAGTGTGAGATTGCTGAGGGTACTCCTCTTCACAATGGGGTAGAGGGAAACACAAAGGTATTCCTGGCCCAGCGCAATTCTGAACTCCAGTGGGGCCGATATTGGAAGTTCCCTTCTTGGCACTCAATCCTGGTCCTACCAGGTAACCATTCTCCGTAGCTCTGGATTCACCTTCTGGGTTTCAGCTCCTTCATGTAGGCTCCCTGTTGCATCCTTGGCTGTTCTTTCTGTGCCATGTCTGTTAGTTCAATGTGTTTCCGGTCAGTAGAATGTTGGCTATCTAAAGATTTCTCTATATCGTGTACTGTCTCTGTCATTTTCAGCCCAAGCTGGGATATTGTTGTGCATAATTGCCTTAAACGTTTGTAGTCTACCCAGAAATTTTCATTAGACAAAAGCCATATCCATCAATGTCCTCAAAATGAGCCTCTTTCTGCCTTTGACTTCCGCAGCAGTGGCTGAGATAGAACATTCTGAAGCTTCTTAGAAAACCTTCTGTTTGCTGTGAGATACGTCCCAAACACGCTTCAGAGCAGCCTTGGTCTCGCCGACTGGTTCCCAGAAACTCGACTTGAGATCATCCTCAGCTGTGTTTTAGATGTTTTCCCGACACTGCCCTTGACTTGGTCTTGACTTGGAAGTCTTTTCTAAATTTTAACATCTCTCGACATCTGAAAATGTCCCTTTTCCCACTCCCTATGTCTGGGAGCTCTCTGTGTTAGTCCAGGTGGACTAGAGAAGCAAATTCACAGACACACAGATGTGTTTAAGAAAGAGCTTTATATAAAGAGTAATTAATTGTACATTAAGAAAGCTCCCCGGCCCAGCTCATATCAAGTCTGTAAGTCCAATATCAGCCCATATGTCTGATACCAATCTATAAAGTCCTCTTTAGACTCACGAAACACATAAGGAATGATGAATGCGGGAAGATCATGGGCCAGTGGGTGGGAAGTCTGAATCCAGTGGTGTTGTAAGCATCTCAGCACTGGCAGAGGTCTCCACGTGGCTTCTTTGGCTCCATCAACCTCTCTCCATGTGTCTTCTCCACAGGGATGTCTCGCAGGGAGTGAGCATGTGTCCCGCCTCTGTGCCTTGCCTCCAGTGAACTATTTATCTCCTTGGTGCCTTCAAATGAGGTCATCAAGCTGCTACCTGACTGACAGACTAGACTCTGCCCCTTTACTCTGAATCCGCAAATTGACACCAGATTATGTAACCACCAAATCTGCTGAAACCCATCCATCATGGATGACCTTGCTGGTATTTGAAACCCTTGTTGCATAGCTTCCAGCATTGCAGCAGCATAGAAGCCACCATAGTTTAAGAGATGGACAGATAAGTGGCAGGAAGACACCCAGAAGCACCTACATCAGCAGATCTTGACTCTCACAGTGTCATGTTTTCTCTTGAGCTTATTTCTCAACGGTTGCCTTTTACTACAGGCAGAACGAAGTCTGGAAAAATGGATAACATTTTGGCTGGAATATCCTTGGCTAGACCACCTTACCTAGTTCATTAGCTGCATGTTCTACTTTGCATATAATTACAAATAACACCACGACTAAGCTTCACGCCGCTGAGTTTAAGGATTCCCCTCTTAGCTCCCCTTTCGATCTAGTTTTCACGAATGTGTTTCTGATTCAAGGACATCCTCAACTTGCATGGGGGGAGGGGGCAGGAAACAAGGCAAAGCAAACTCCCTGTCATCAAGTCAATCCCAACTCCTGGCGACTGTATAGGACAGGGTAGGAGTGCCGCTATGGACTTCAGAGAGCATAACTCTTTATGGGAGTAGACAGCCTCATCTTCCTCCAGCTGCTGGCTTTGAACTGCTGACCGTGTGAATCGCACCCATATGTATAGCCTCTATACCCCAGGGTGCCTCTCAATTTCCATATTTGCACGAAAATGCATTCAAGTCACTTAAGACTTTGACTTACACTCTCTTCAATGTCCTAGTTTCCGCTCATGCCTCAGTTCCAAAGCCAAACCCAGAATTGTAGATATTTGCTCTAGGACCAAGGAGCCCTGGTGGCGCACTGGTTAAAGCAGTCGCAGGCTAATAGACAAGTCGATGGTGCTAACCCACCCATGTAGCTATAGGAGACAGATATAACAGTCTGTTACATAATAAAAAATAGTCTTGGAAACTCAAGGGAGAAGTCCTACTATGTCCTGTAAAGTCATGCTACAACTTGAAATAATTTGTTTTCGTTTTGCTTTGCTTACAGTGTCTTTCCACTTCCCCAAATCTCTACTTATTATCTAATGCTGTGTAACAAATTATCCCCAAACACATACTACTGCACCGTTTCTGTGGCTCGGGAATTCACAAGGAGTTCGGTGGCCCTTCATGTGGCTGTATGTAATCAGGATGTTGGCATGGGTACAGTCATGGGGGGAAGGTGCTGACTGGAGCGGGAGGGTCTTTGTTCAAGATGCGCCTCGCAGGGCAGTTCATTGGAGACCTCAGTGTTTCACCACACAGGCCTCTCCATGGGCTCCATGAGTCCCCTAGAGGACCGCTGCCCTCGGAGCACGTCATTCAGAAGAGACAGTCCGTGTGAACCAGGGTAGAAGTGAAGGCAGTACAGTACTGGAGTCGAGAGAAGTAGTTTGGATCTGAGATGAAGCAGGTGAGAGGATGCGCACTGGATAGATTTTATTATCTTATTTCACTTTTTCCTTGCCCTTTAACTCTCTGTGAATAATTTTCCTTAATCCAAGTTTTCTATGTTGTAAATTAAAGTTTGATGATTGTATTTAAAATTAGTTTTATAGTATTATATACAATTTATATTTTACCAAATTAAAATATATATTCAAAACACTCAGAGTTCATTCTTGCACTTACCTGTTCTAATATAATATGTTAGTGCTTCTTTTTTTTTTTTTTAATTTTCTCAGGGGCTCGTACAGCACTTATCACGACCCATCCATCCATTGCTTCGAGCACATGTGTACATTTGCCGCCATCCTCCTTCTGAAAACATTTGCTTTCAGCTTGAGCCCTTGGGGGAGCTGTTCCAATGTACTGGTAGATGAACTAAGGAGTTTGCTAAGGAGAGGGGGAAAGTGATGTGTCCTCTGGCGGGCCTTCGAGCCTTCCAGTAACTTGCCTGTCAGGATACCGGGAGAGTTACTAGTGTCACTGGCTCTTAGCAACTGTGCCCAATTGTCTGCAGAGCCACAGCCATTACTAGATGGACCCATTCATCCACACGCTTTGCTCAAAGCAGCTGTCGTGGGCCGGCTTCCAGACGGCAGGGACCTGGCAGGAGACTCATCCCCACTGAGAGTGGGGCCGCAGAGCTATCAGGACCTCTCGGGGGTCTGCCTGTGAGTCATGCTGACGGGGAAGCTTCCAGCATGCACACGGAGCTCTAAGAGAGAACGCACAGGGGCACCTGTCCCCCACATGCCAGCAGGCCGCCTGCCTCACAGCAGCTGCATGTTAGCACCATGTGGAGAATTCGCCACCGAGGCCAGCTCAGTGGGGCAAACCGTGTCCCTGGCTTTGCTCTAGACAATGCCAAGGGACAGGAGCTGAGAACATTAGGCATAGTTCTTTCTGCAGCTGCGCACATCTGGACTGCCAGGGAATGCTGACTTCTGCGCGTTCCGTGCCCACTGTTCTTACGCAAACAGCCTGGCTTCACTCACTTTCTCTGCTAACTCAGTGGCCAACCTCATCGCTGAAGCTACATGAAGGACTCCCCCTCCAAGCTGGTCCCCCTTCCCTCCTTCCTCGCAAGAGAATCTCCACACTTTCCGGGAGTGAAAAGGCCTTCCTTTCTGCACAGTTCTTCTCCTTCGCTGTAAGAGCACGTGAAGGTGAATTAGAAAGGGTGCATTTGTTTTCTCTAGACTTCAAGGAAGCTGAGCCCTGGTGGAGTAGTGGAGGTAGCCACTAACCACAAGGTCAGGGGTTCGAACCCACAGCTGCTCCGTGGCTATCTACTCCCATAACGATGGAAGTCTGGGAAGCCCACGGGGGGCAGTTCTACTCTGTTCCATTGCACTGCCATGAGTCAGATGCAACGTGGTGGCAGCAAGCCTGCATATGCAGCATGGGCGCTCTGTCCTTCACACACACACACACACACACACACACACCCCAGGGGCTCCCAGGTCAAGATCGATCAAGGTGTTCCTGTAAGAAGACTGCCTGGGGAGGCTTGGGGAGCAAGCAGACTGGCATCTGGGGATGACTTGGCATGTGCGTTGGGATGGACCCAAAGGCACACAGGGCCCCAATATTGCAGAAGGACCCTGGGTGCAAGAGGTAGTCACTCCACCGCTCACTGCAATGTCGAACATTAGAACCCCCTTGCAGCTAGTTGCAAGCCAGAGAGGTTCTGGCAATCTGCTTTTGTTGCAAACATGATGGCCCAGAACACCCCCCCTCCCCCCACACACACACGGACACTTCTACTCTGTCCCATGAGGCCACTGTGGGTCAAAAACTGAACATGAAGACACAATGCTAGCATAATTAGGAGACATCTCCTTGGGGTGAACCTGGAGGTGGAGGAGGGGGTGTGGACCTAGGCCCTCCTGAGGAGTCAGCATGGCGGTCTGGGGCCTCATCGCTTCTCTCCTTTCAGGAGGAAACACAGCAAGGGGCCCAGAGACACCTGAGCTCCAGCCTGTGTTCCTCGTACATCTAAAGTGCCAACCTTGGGAGGACCCAGGACTGCCTGCCTTGGAAATTGGCTTACGGCATTGGTTCTCAACTTTCTCATGCCTCTACTCTTTAATCCAGTTCCTCATGTGGTGGCGACCCCCCAACCATGAAAATATTTTTGTTGTTGCTTCGTAACTGTAATTTTGCTACTGTTATAAATTGGGCGACCCTTGTGAAAGGGTTGTTCAACCCCTAAAGGGGTTGTGACCCACTGCTCTAAATGATGTGCAGATAAAACATGTTGAGAACCACTGACTTAGGGGGTGATTTGCACGTACATGTGCATACATGTGCCCCTGCACCAATGGTGCTGATGTGGGAGGAGAGTCTACATCGGCATCAGTCGAACTCTGACCCCTCTGAAGCAGAGGTCAGACATGCTTCCTGTTGCTTCCTTTTTACCAAATCTGACAGCACCCACCCTCCTACTTCTCTACTGGGCTCAAGAATTCCCTGCAAAGGCCACACAGAACACACAGACTATAGTCATAATTGTGGGACTTATTAGGGTAGTAACACGTAACATGTTACAAGTCAGGATCAGAAATGACTCCAGATACAGTTCCTCAACCAGGACAGCTGCTTTTAAGCAGGTCCTCCTTTTTCTTACTCTCAATCTCTTTTAACCTTGAAACCTCTAGGACCGTGAACACTGTGAAACAGTTCAAAAGAGGTTAGTAACTAAGCACAAGTAAGCCCATGTTTAAAAGTGTTACAAAGCTCATTTAGCTCTGCCAATAAGCACCCATTCAGCTTTAGCGCCAAAAGGTGCTCAGCTCTAGCTCTGGGCATTGGCAAAGCAAACTCCACCAAGTGCCTAGAGGTGACCCCACACCATCAGGAAGCCTCCAGCTAGGAAGCCCACCCCGCCACCCCCCCCGCCAACCTCCTGGTTCTGCTAACAGTCTCTCTGTTGCTGCCTCTGCCTCTCTCCATCTCAGCAATGTGTTACAGCTTTCTCTCTGTCTCTTGGGTCAAGAGGATTCAATGCAGGAAGCCTGAGTCCAAAGGATACCCGTTATCCCTGCTTCTGCTTTCTGGTGGTCATAAGATCCCTCTTTCCCCCTCCAGGATGGCTAGTGCCATGACTAACCTGACCAATCCTCCCATTGGATGCTGTACACTTTTAATGACTCCAGCCTCGAAAAGATGCCCATCCACCTTGTTGATTTTATTAGGAAGTTAACCAATCCCCTCAGTGGACATAAGCGGAAAGGCCTTGGACTGGAGGTAGCTGCACCATGGTGATGAGGGTGTTAGTGCAGAATATTGAAGTGACCGTGGACTGCCGGAACACGAAGAAATCCATCTCAGAAGAAGGGTAGCCAGAATGCTCCTTAGAAGGGATTCTGGCGAGACTTCATCTCACCTGCTTTGTACATATCACCAGGAGAGCTCAGTCCCAGGAAAAGGACATCCTGCTTGGGAACACAGAGGGGCAGTGATAAGGATAAAGACCCTTAATGACCCAGGTTAGCACCACAGCTTCCAGAATGGACTCCAATGTGACCACTGGGAGGCTGGTGCTGGACAAGCAGTGTTTGGGTCAGAACAGATGGGCCAACACCTCCCAACAACAGCAACCCAGGCATTTGGCAGAAGTCACAATGACTATAGTGTAAGACGTGATGGAATAATTTCTAAATTATCAAAAAATTATAAATTCCCAAGAGTTCATAAGGGGGGAGGGAGGGAGGGGCAAAATGAGGAGCCGATACCAAGGGTTCAAATAGATAGCGAATGTTTTGAGGTTGATGAGGCCAACAAATGTACAAATGTGCTTGACACAACAGATGCATGGATGGATGGATTGTGATAAGAGTTAAACGAGCCCCCAGTAAAATGATTTTAAAAGACGGTGTTAAAAAGATCCATATTTAAAAAGCCATATTAAGGAGTTTGCTGCACTGTTGTCTCCTGGGTGAGACCGATGCATGCTGGGTCCTATTTTCACCTAAAAGCTGTCGCTGCCCATACCACTTCCCCACCAAAGCCACCCAAGGTGGGAAATTCTGGCGTGGGGCTGTTTTTTTCAAGACCTAGAAAGTACTGGAGAGTTTGGCTCAGATTTAGGGCATGTGGCATCGGATGTGAAACTTACTTTCCAGAAAGGGAACCAGAACCTGTGTAACTCAGGCAGCCAGGCAGTCTTTGGGAAATCCCTCTTCTCCACCTCCCCAGGAAGGGGGCAGAGAATCCCCACAGGCTTCTCCCTCCACAGCCTGTCTCTCTCCTCTAGACTCTCACTGCCATCAAGTCAACTCCGACTCATAGTCACCTCTAGGAGAGGGCAGGAATTGCCCCTGTGGGTCGCTGAGACCAACTCTTTACGGGAACCTGTGGGGTGGCAGGTGGTTTGAACTCCTGATGTGAGGGCTAGCAGCCCAATGAGTAGTCCTGACGTCACCAAGACTCTTCTTGTATAGACACAGAGAGCGAATTGAAAAAGAAGACACGAAGCAGATGGTGGTTTTAATAATAAACTCTCTGCCATTCATGGGGACGCTGAGAGGACTTATTTGGCAGCCGCTGGAAAGCTGGCAGTTGCAGTCCAGCCCTGCGGCAAGTCCGAAGAAAGGCCAGGCAATCCGCTTTTGCAAAACCAACCATACAATGGAGCCCAGCTCAGCCCTGACACACGCAGGGCAGCCGGACGCTGGATTCAACCTGACAGCAGCCCATCGGGGCTTCTTGGCTTATTTTCCATGTTTAGTGTGTCACCCGGAGAGAAAGGGAATTGGTGAAAACTGTCCCTCACAGACGATTCTTAAAGAAATCAAGTACTGTCTTTAAAGAAATGTAGGTTTCTTCAGGGCTGCATGATGCAATAAGCAAGGTAAGCACTGGCTTACTTGTGCTTACCTCCTGAGTTGATGAAACTTCCATACAGGTTGGTAAGTGAGCACGCACAAGGAAGCCTGTGCTTGCCTTGCTTTTTATTGGCTCATTCCTTTTGTGGACCCAGAGTAACTTGCAACAACCAATTGGCACCTGGTAGCTTCAGCGCTGTGGTGGTTATACATTGGGCTGCTAACCACGAGGTCACCAGTTCAAAGTCACTGCTCCTAGGGAGAAAGGCGACTCTTTCTACTCTCATAAAGAGGTACAGCCTCAGAAACGCACAGGGCAGTCCTACCCTGTTATATAGGAGCTATTGGGGCCATGGCAGTGGGTTTGCTTGTTTTTGTAAAGCAACGGAGAATGACATGGAAGTAGCATATCAATATCAATTTGCGTATCAATACATGTAAAGCACCTATCTAAAATAAAGTGACCAGAGGTCCCACTTTTTAACAAGTTAACAATGTCCCATGGCGTTTTAAAATTAAAATAAATATATTACAATACTATTTTTGCATTCTATGAACATTTTTGTTGCTCCATATAGAGCAAATTTTTAATCAATCTCCCCTCATCCCCACCCCACCCCCACCTCGGTCAATAGTGTCCTGCTAAAAATCTGGTCACTTTAATCTAAAGTACTGAATATAATTTGTTTCTGGTCAGTGAGTTAAACACCACTTGCTTCCCTCTTTTCTTCCTTTCTTTCCCGACAGCTTCCTATAGGCTAAAAGGCTTTGGCCTGGCACAACGCAGTCGTACCGCCGACGGCAGATGCTCACCCCACCTTGAGGCTTCATCTGCTAATGAGCAACCTTTTCTCTGGGCCAGGTTTGCAGCAGGAGCCCTGGTGGGGCAGTGACTACACGTCGGCCTGAGAAGCTCACGGTTGGCTGTTCCAAGTTACCAGCAGCCCTTCAGGAGAAAGACTGAGCTTTCTACTCCTCAGACAGCTGCAGGGCCCACAGAGACTCCCTGTGAGTTGGCATTGATGCAGTGGGATTTTAGATTTGGGACTCTTGGTCCTGGTGGTGTTGGGGGTCACTAATTGCAAGCTCCCAGGTTCTTTGTAGAAGAAAGACGAGGCTTTCGGCTCCCTGAAAGAGTTCGTCTCAGAATCCAGCAGGGGCCATCTGCTCTGTCCTCTAGAGTTGAGGGTTTTATTGACGGGGAGAGGGTGGGCAGGAGGGGGGTTATCTTTCATCTAAACCATAGGAAGTGATTTCTATGAAGACATTGGCAGGCTAATTCAGGGAGACAGTCATTGATGCCGAATTCCCTTTGGGCTCCTGCGGTTCCGCAAGACTTGAGAACAGGCTCAGGGGAAGGCTGTTCAGAGCCAATCTCTGCCTTCCGAGTGGCTTAGAGATCAGGCTATGAGGAGTGGGCAGCTGGAGAGGGGAGGGAGCTTCAGCCAGAAGAGCCTGCGGCGTTGCCCTAGGGGTGTGCTGTCTGGTGCTCACTGAACTGCCAGCTGAAAAGTCAGTGGTTCAAAAGCAGCAGCCACTCTGCAGGGGCCAGATGAGACTGTTTGCTCCTGTGAAGATGGACAGCCCCAGAAACCCTGTATAGGATTGCTGTGTGTCAGGACTGCGCTGACGACAGTGGGCTTGATTCAAAGCAGTTTCTTTCTACTTGAGCCCTTGGTAACAGCTTATTTTTCCCCTCCCTCTCTCATGAACTCTTGATATTATTATTTTGTCATATCTTACCCTGACCAATGTCTCCCTTCACCCACTTTTCTGGTGTCTGTCCTTCTGGGAGGGGGTTCTATGTAGATCATTGTGATCAGTTCCCGCTCTCTCTCCCCACCTCCCCCTTACTCTCTTCGGATCACTACTCTCATCATTGGTCCTGAGGGGCTGTTTGCCTGTCCTGCATTCCCTGTGTTTCCAGCTCTTATCTGTACCCAGGTACATACTCTGGTCTAGCTGGATTTGTAAGGTAGAATTGGGGTCATGACAATATGGGGGAGGAAGCATTAAAGAACTAGAGGAGGGTTCTGTTTCTTTGGTGCTGTTCTGCAACCTGACTGGCTCTTCTCTTCTTGTGACTCTTTTGTAAGGGGATGTCCAATTATCCACAGATAGGCTTTGGGTCTCCACTCTGTGTTCCCTCTCATTCACATTATTATGATTTTTTTGTTCTGGGTCTTTTATGTCTGATACCCGATCCCATTGACACCTCATGATCATACAGGCTAGTGTGCTTCCTCCATGTGGACTTTGTTGGCTTCTCAATTAGATGGCTGCTTGTTTAATCTTCAAGTCTTTGAGACCCTGGACACTTTATCTTTTAATAGTTGAGCACCATCAGCTTTCTTCACTACATTTGCTTATGCACTCAAGAAGCTGAATGTCAGGAATGCTGGGTTATTAGAACAAAGTGTTCTTGCATTGAGGGAGTACTAGAATAAAGACTCAAAAAATCTGTCTGCTACCTTAATACACAACACATATTTCCTTATTCCTAAATATTTACATGTGTGCATGTTTATATTTATACCTCTATAAGTGTTCTTTGTCTTTTAGTTCTTCCCTCTATTTCCTTTTACTTTCCTCTTGTCCCACTATCATGTTCGGCCTTCATTCAGGTTTCAGTACTCCTCTCAATTATGGTGCCCTTGATCAAGCCCTACCAGGCTTGCTATGCCCTCCTAAGCCATCGATTTTAGATCATTCTTGTTCCCTTGTCCTTGGGTTTGTTGACACTTACTACGCCCCCGCCCCCACCTGTCCTACTCTAAACCAAAGTTCAGTCGCCTTGCTTATCCTGCCTCTTATCTAGATGGACACGCATTGACAATAATAAGCACAAAAATAAGACAGAGAAAAACAAGAAAGCAAAACAAGAATCATCGAGAAAAAAATAAAAACCTAAAAATAGTTCCAGGTCTGTTTCTTGACCTTTAGTAGTGTTTTCCAGGCAAGTCTGATGGGGTGTCAAGGACAGATTTAATGCAAAACAGACTTTAGTGTGTCTTTCATAGCAAACGTCACCCACATGCTAAGAGTCTC
>PVJH01021754.1:0-37980 GCA_004026705.1 Nesogale talazaci
TCTGTGATTAATCGTCTCTGAAACTAACTCCCAACAACTGGGAAAGATAGCTTCTCATCTTCATGAGGGAAATACTGCGAGATTTCCCAGGAGTCTCAGGTGAAAGCCATGCCCACACAGAAGCCTCATCAGCTACTCAACGGCTTTCTCCTGATTAACAGGCCAAACTCCACCCCTACATTTCAATTATAAAATTAACATAAGCAGATGACTGCCACAGAAGGGTTTGTGTAGGATTGTTTTCAGTTCTTCTCTGAATGCTTGGTAGAATTCTCCTGCAAAGCCATCTGGTCCAGGTGATATTTTTGTTGGTAATACCTTGATAACCTTGTCTATTTCTTTTATTTTTATGGGTCGTTGAGATTCTTGGTGCCCATTGGGGATAATGTAGGGAGGAATTGTTTTTCCAAGAAAGTGTCCATGTCTTCCAAGTTGTTGCATTCATTGGAGTACAGATCTTTGTAGTACTGTGTAATTATCCTTTTGATTTCATTAGGGTCATTTGTGATGTCCCCTCTTTCATCCCTTATTTGTGCTATTGAAATTTTTCCTCTCCTTTCTTTGGTTAAGCCTACCAGCAGTTTGTCAATTTTGTTAATCCTTTCAAAGAACCAACTTTTAGCAGCATTAATATTTTCCATTGTTTTCTTATTTTCCCTCTCCTGAATCTCAGCCCTGATTTTTACTATTTCTTTTCTTTTGCTATTAGTGGGATTGTCCTGCTGGCTCTGCTTTAGTCATTATAAATTCTGTGCCAGCCTATCAGTTATGAGACTCTTCCATTTCTGGTGTGCATGTATTGCTTTGAAACTTTCTCACATAACTGCCTTTGCTGTGTCCCTTAACTTTTGGTATGCTGTGTTTTCATTCTCATTGGTTTCTAGAAATTTTAAAATTTCATCTCTGATCTGGGCCAGTACACACTCCTTTTGCAATAGAGAATTATTCATTCTCCATTTATTTTCTCTAGTTCTCTTCATCTTCCTTTTTTTGCTTTCCAACCTTATGGCACAGTGATCTGAGAGAGTTCTCTACATTATCAATGTGCTTATATTTATGTAGATTCGCCTTATGTCCCAGTATGTGCTCTATATTCAAATATATTCCATGTGGGGAAGAAAATAATGTGAATTGTTTTTTATTTGGATGAAAAGCTCTGTAGCTCTCTACCAAATCAAAGTGTCTAATTATTGTGTTTAGATCTTTAGTCTCCTTGTTGAATTTCTTTCCCTGTGATCTGTCTTTCTCAGAGAGTGATGCATTAAAGTTACCCATTATAGTTGATGAGACTGTGATTTCTTTTAGCAATTTTTGAAGTGCTTGGTTTACATATTCAGTGGGTCTCTCATTTGGGGAATATATGTTTAAAATGCTTGCTGGTTCATTGTCTACCCTTCCCTTGGGAATTATATAGTGTCCCTCCTTATTTCTTTTTATGGTTTGCACTCTGAGGTTAATTTTATCTGAGATTAGGATTGCTACACCTGATTTTTTTGAATTGCTATTTGCCTGGTATGTTTTTCTCCAGCCTTTGGTTTTCAGTATATATTTTTCTGTGATCTTAAAATGTGTCTCCTTTGGCAGCAGAATGAGGGGTTTGTTTTCTAAGCCAGTCTATTAATCTCTATCTCTTAAGGCCTGAATTCAATCCATTGATATTCAGGGTTATTACACCTATCTATGCACTCTGTGCATAGCATCATAGCATTTTATCGCTCTTGTGTTGGGTGTTTTTCTATCTCCATGGGTTGTGTCCATGGGTGTTTGTGGTTCATTCATGCCTTTCTTTCATCGCTGAGCCAGAGTTATCTCGAGGGCTGTTATTCCTTTGGTGAACCCTGAGTAGAGTCATTCTGTGTGGCAGCCCCTTGTATGTGCTTGGTGATTGTTATTCTTCTGTCCTCACTGAGTCAGTGAGGACCTTATGTAGTGTGGGTTCCTTTTGGCATACTCTTTGTGATTTTCCTTGTCTTACTTCTCCACCAATTTTGATATATAATTTGACTGGATAGAGTATTCTTGGGTTTGAATGGTTTTCCTGAAATTTTCAGAATATGCTGCTCCACATAGTTTCCATCGAAAGGTCTGAGCATATTCTTTTTTGTTTGCCTTTATATGTGATTGCCCGTTTTTCCCTAGCTGCTCTCATAACTTTCTCCTTTTCCTTTTTCTTCTTGGGGTTCAGTCTAGTTGCCATTCTTTCAGTCTCCTGGATGGTTGTTTGGTTTTCATTAAGCAAGGGAAATTTTCCTTCAAGCATTCCATCACTGTTTTGGATTTGGTTTCTTTGATGCACCTTCCTCAGGTAGACCAATAATTCTAATGTTTCTTTTCATCGCATCAGACAAAGTTATGAGGTTTTTTTCTGCTTCTCTGATAGCCTTGTTACTTTTTTTCACTTTCATTAATTTCTGCTTGCAAGTCCTCTAGGTCGCTGCTCCTGTTCTCTGCCTCCCCCATTCTCTGAGTGAAATTGGGAAGTTTATTTTTCTTTTTATTAAGCTCACTCCTTAGTTCTTATATTTTGCTTTGGTGCATGGCCTTTATCTCCTTTATTGATTCTTTCTTATTCTCCAGTGCCTTGCTCATGACCTGTGTACCTCTTAGCAACATTCTGAACATTTATTTCTGTGGTTGATCAACATCCGCATTTTCCACAACTGCCATTATATCGAGCTGTTCATCTTGTATTGTATTTGGTTTCGACTTTCTTGACACTGTTGAAGCAGCTACCTGTTTTTCTATTTGATTTATTCAATTAGGTGGCATTTTCCTTGGTGTTTTGGAGCCCTGGTCTCTCTTTTTGGGAGGCTGGTGTTGGATTTTTTGTAGGCTGCCTTTAGCCCACTGCCTTGAGGGGTTGTGTTTCCCCTTTATCCTGCTGTGGTTCCCCTCTTGCCTTCTCTTATGCTTTGTGCTACAGCTTTCCTCAAGTCTCCTCAGGAACTGTTTGCAGCTAGGCAAGTTGTGAGTCTGATGGAAAGTGTTGACCCAGTGCAGGGGGGTGGGTTTAGGCGATGAATTGGGGGTTGGGTGATCTGTTCCTGGCTAGGGCCACTTCCCACAGATAGGTGGGTGAAGGGGAGGCCTGCCACTAGTGTGCAGATTCACCACTCACTCAGAGCACAGAGGGAAGGGCAGGATTGAGCTGGGCGATGGGAACGTGCCTTGAGCTAGCTCCTAGTGCTGGGTCCCTACTGTCCAGCTGGATCAGGATCTGCCACACCTGTGTCCACTATCTGGGGGGTCCTAAGAGTAGTGGCTGTGTGGGACTCTTTGAATATGTGCAGTGTTGGGGCGCGGGGGCAGGAGCCTGGCAAGAGGGGGCTGGCTGGCACTAAGCTCAAGGGTAGGCAGGGGGGCAAAAAGTCTCTGCCTGCCTTATAACGTATGTGAGCATGGGCCTTCTGGGTTGGGGAGGGGCTGGTCCGCTGCCCTGCTCTGGACAAGAATCTTTCAGGGTGGGGAGCAGGGGTGCAGGCCTGTGCGGAGTGTCCCCATGGGACCTTGGGCCCCCTGTGGTGGGAAGAACTGGCTGGCGACTTGCACAGGCGCTGACGCAATGTAGATCTCAGTCGGTTGTTGCGGAGCGGGCTCCCTGAACTCCGCAGCAAAAGAAACGGCACTGGTCTGTGCGGAATCCTGATGTCAGTGGAGAGTGCTGGTGTGTGGTTCGTGCTTGCTTCTGCTTCAGAGGAGGTCTCTGAGATTTCTTGGGAGTCAACAAACCAATTAGAGGTCCCCACTTGGCCCCAAGTCACCTCCACTCACCAAGATCCAAGCGCTCCAGGCATGAGCTACCTATCTGGCCGCCCTCTTCCGTAGGTTCCCAACACATGTCTATTTACAAGTGGATACCTAGGTAGATATGTAAACTAAAAAGTGTTGGATGATGGATGGGAGTGTATTCATAAGCATTTCTTGGTTAGACAAATGATATTTCTACATACATATTTGATTATATGTTAGACATATGGGTATAAACTGAAGCACATGGGGAAAGGGAACTATATGCATTTGCCTAACTAAGCACTTTGAGATAATGAATCACTTGACTTTCAGACTTAGGACCCTCTGCAATATACAAATGACACAATCTGGCTTGCTTAAAGTGATTAAGACTTAAAGCACTTGCTGATGAAATCAAGGATTGCAGTCTTTAGTATGGATTTTTACTCAGAATGGAGCTACCAGGAGCATAAAGGGAAGGTGGGGGAAGAAAAGAGGAATTAGTCACAAGGATCAATATATAACCCTCTCTCAGGGAGGTGAACAGCACAAAAGTTGGTGGAGGGTGACAGATTATGATGGAAGATATGAAAACAATAATCTATAACTTATCAAGAATCCATGAGGGAGGGTAGGTGGGGGATGAGGAGTTGAAATAAGGACTCAAGTAGAAAGAAAATGCTTTGAAAATGATGATGACAACATGTGTTCAAATGTGCTTGACTGAATGAATGTGTGGATTGTGATAAGAGATGTAAGAGCCTCTAATAAAAGTAGTTGATAAAAAAATAAAAGTAAATCCATGTATGCATGAACTGGTTAAAAAATAAGGTCAAGTCCTCATAACTGAACAAATAAGTAACATTATGACAAATACAAGAAAAGCCCTGAAGTTTTCAAGGATTTCATATTGCTTAGAACTACAATCAATGCTCAGAGAAGTAGCAGTCAAGAAACCAAATGATGCATGGTATAAATCTGCTGCACAAGGCCTCTTTAAATGGTTGAAATGGAGGGATGTTACGCTGAGGACTAAGGTGTGCCTGACTCAAGTCATAACATATTTATTGCCTCATATTCTTGGGAAAGTTAGACATTGAATAAGGAAGACTGAAGAAGAATTAATGCATTTTATTATATTTTAATAAATAATTTTATTGGGGGGTAGTACAGGTCTCATAACAATCCATACAATTTTTTTTTTGCATCATTGCCCTCTGGGGTTTGTGGGAGTTACCCAGTGCTGCTCCTGAGAGCCCCTGCGGGATTTGAACTGCCAAGCCCACGGGCTGCAGTCCCACACTCAACCACTTACTCCACCGGAGCTCAGCCTCAATGCATACAATTGTATTAAGCACATTGGTACATATATTGCCATCATCATTTCCAAAACATTTTATTTCTACTTGAGCCATTGGTTTGAGCTTCTCTTTTTACCCCTCCTTCCTTCTCCCTACCACCCTGGTGAACTCTAATAATTTGTAAATTATTTTTATTTTAATATTTTACACCATCCACTGTCTCCCTTCACCCACATTTCTGTTGTTCATCTTCTTGGGGGAGTGGGGTGTACATCAATCATTAAGATTGGTAGCCTCTTTCTCCCCCATCTCCCTGCACCTCCCCCCAACCTTCATGCTATCACTTCTCTCATTATTAGTCCTGAGGGATTTCTCTGTCTTGGATTCTGTGTCAAGAGCTCTTTTCTGTAGCAGTGCACATGCTTTTGTTTAGTTAGATTTGTAAGATAGAACTGGCATCATGATAGTTTGGGGGAGGAAGTAATAAAACACTAGAGGAATGTTGTGTGTATCATTTGTATTATACTGCACCCTAACTTGCTCGTCTCTTCCTTGTGACCCTTCTGTGAGGGGATATTCATTATCTACAGATGGACTTTGGGTCTCCATTCCTACCCCCCTGATTCACATAGAAATTTTTTGTTTATTTTGGATCTTCTGATGCCTGATACCTGATTCCATTGAAACCTCATGACCACGCAGGTTGGTGTACTTCTTCCATGTGGGCTTTGTTGCTTCCCTGCTAGATGGTCACGTGTTAATATCTCTATAAATGTCTTCTGCAATCTACTTCTTTCCTCTATTTCTTTTTACTTTCTTCCTGTCCCACTCTCATGCTTATTTGGCTTTCTGTACTTCATCTTAGCTACATTGCTCTGATCAAACCCCACCAGGTATTCTATACTATCCTGGCCATTGAATTTAGATCTTTTATTGTTCCCTTGTCCCTGGGTTTGTTGGCTCCTCTCTTCATTCCCTCACTTCATTTCTCTCCCCTCTCTCCCTGGAGCCATCATTCCTGTTGTTTCCCCCACAGGATTTTTTCTCTTTCCTATCTTATGCAGACTGATATGAAAAGTTAAAAAAAAAAACAAGAAAAAGTAGCCTACTAATATTTCAAGGCCTATCTTCTGACCCATATGAATATTTTCTGACTGGGTTTGATGCAGTGCCAAGTTCTGCTCCCCATCCCCAACCCCATGCTCCAAGTCCAAAGTCTATCTTCAGACTTCCTCTGCAACTTTGTGTTTTGCCCCCCTTGCAGCTCTATTAGTCCATAGGTTTCATAAAATGTATAAACAAGCCAGAAACAGGGTGTCTTTCTACTATTATTGAAATCTTTGATTGAGATCACAATAGAAAATTCTAGACAGAGTGTTAGATAAGAAAACAAAACATTTAAAATAATAATTAAAGGAAGATCAAAATTGCTTGTCTGATAGAGACTGCTGGAACCCTAAATCTCAAACTGTGACAGTCATGTGCTTATGTTAATTTTATGACTAAAATGTAGGGGTGGAGTCTAGTCTGTTAATCTGGAGATAGCCATTGAGTAGTCAATGAGGTCTCTGTGTGGGCATGGCTTTTTCCTGAGACTTCTGGGAAATCTCACGATATTTCCCTCGTGGAGATGAGAAGCTATCTTCCCAGTTGTTGGGAGTTAGTCTCAGAGACAAGGAATTATGGACAAGACAAGATGGCAGTGTCTGGGCTGCTGCAAGAGCTTGAACAGAAGCCACATGGCCTTGTCCTGATGGAACCAGACCTCTGAAGCTGGAGAAGCCATGGGGAGAACCCTGCCAGCGATGAGTTGCTTCTACCACCACTGGATGCTGTTGATGGACCCTGAGCCCTGGAAGTGAGGAGCCATGAGGGGACCCCTGCCAGCGCTGGGACTCTGCACCCACTGGTCTGTGACTTCGTGAGTTGGAAGGAGACTTTATAGACTGATATTGGGTATATGGGTTAATATCGGAATTGTGACTTTGAACAGGATTGGGCTGGGATGCTTTTTCAATGTCCCATTCCTCTTGTATATAAACCTTTTCCTTATATCTATATATGTGTCTATGAATTTGTTCCTCTAGTCTACCTGGACTGACACACAAACTGAACACCACCAACACCACTGCCCCCCACCCCCAGGGATCATCTTTCAGTCACTTAATCAACCCATATCAAGTCATCAGAGAAGCTGGGTTATATGAAGAAGAGTGTAGCAACAGAATTAGAGGAGGGTTTATTAACAACCTGTAGCATGCAGGTGACATGACTGCTTTCGGTAAGTGAGGAAGCATTGAAGAACTTGCTGTTGGAGATCAAGAATTTTAGACATCATCCTGGATTACGACTCACTATAAGGAAGACCAAAATCTTCACAACTGAATTAAGAGGCAGCCTACTCATAAAAGGAGAGAAGGTTGAAGTTTTCATCTTACTTGGTTCCACAATCAATGCTCATGGAAGCAGTAGTCAAGGGATCAAAAGATAAATTGCATTACATAAATCTGCTGCACAAGACTTCTTAACAGTATGGAAGAACAAGAGTGTTTCTTTGAGGACCAAGGTTTGCTTGACCCAAGGCATGATATTCTCCATTGCATCACATACATGGGAATGTTGGACATTGAAAAAGGAAGACCTTTGAACAGGAGTACTTAACCCATGAGTAACAAGCCCTTGGTGGTCAAATGACCCTTTAAAAAGGGTCAATTCATAACAGTAGAAAAATTACAGCTATAAAGTAGCAAAGGAAATGATTTTATGTTTGGGGGTCACCACAGCTTGAGGCACTGTATGAAAGGGTTGTAACATTAGGTAGGTTAAGAACCACTATCTTAGAAGAATAATGCATTTAAATTGTGGAGCTGGAGAAGAATATTGAAAGTACCATGGACTGATAATGAGAAGAATTGATCTGTATTGGAAGAAGTGTGACCAGAGTACTCCTTAGAGTCAAGGACAGCAAGATATAATCTTACATACTTTGGACATATTGTCATGAGAGACCAGTCCTTGGAGAAGAACACCCTGTTTAGTAAAATGAAGGGGGCAGCACAAAAAGGAAGATCCTTCACAAGATGGACTGACAAAAGGGCTGTAATCAGTGGGATCAGGGGCACAGGGACAATTGTGAAGATGATATAGGACCATGCATTGCTTTATTCCATTGTGTACAGGTTGGTCTGGATTGGAACAAACTTGATGACACCTAACACCAACATAAATCAGTATATAAAGTGAGCAGTGGCATCTCTGTGGTACATGCTCCTTAGAATAAATGACTCGATAGAAAAGGTAAGCAAAGGTAAGAGAGAAGAAAGAGGCAGAATAATTGGGGAATGAAAACTAAGAATCTAGGGAAAAAATGGTAACAGTGCTGCTACTCTGAGGGGTTGCAAATAATGTCATGAAACAGGTGCACACATTGTTGACTTTATCCACACAGCATCACCATCAATAAAACGTGAGTTTAAATATGAAAATCAACATATTTTTAAATGAGGCTTCTAACTATTAAGACCTAAAAGCAAACTTTCTTTGTTTTTCTCAGAATCTTTATTTCCTCCTTCATATCTATATGTCATTCTCAGATTATAGAATAAACTTTGATTATTGCAGTTTATCATCAGATATGTTTGTGTGTCCTTTGTGTCAGTCCGAATCCAGGTAGACTAGAGAAACAAATTCATGGGCATGTATATGTGTATCAGAAAGAGCTTTATATACAAGAGCAGTTAAATAATGAGAAAACACCCCAACCCAGTCTAGATAAAGCCCGTAAGTCCAAAATTAGCTCATGTGTCTGATACCACTGTGTAAAGTCCTCTTCAGACTCACAAAGCATTTTGCAATGATGCTGACTGCAGGAAGATCACAGGCCAGTGGGTGGAAAGTCTTGTGGATCCAGTGGCAGTAGAAATACCTCAGTGCTGCAATGGTTCTCCATGTGGCTCCTCTCCAGTTCCTAGGGCACAGGTCCTATCAGTGTAGTGCCATATGTCTGGTCAATAGAGGGTCTCTCAGGGACATGCACTGTGGAGACTGGTCCTCCCCTTTCTCTGACACTCCTGTCATTGCCCAATGGGCACATGAACAAAGTGGACATGATGGCAGGAATGGAGGTTAAGCCTGGGTGCAATAACATGGACTTCCACTCACCAAGGCTGACTTGGTCATTTCCACTGCTGAGTGCCCCATCTACCAACATTGAGCCAAAGATATGGGATCACTCCTTGGGGAGATCAACTGGATACCTGGTAGCAGGTTGGTTACATAAGACCACTTCCCTCATGGAGGATGTTTTGTTCTTACTGGAATAGACACTTACTTGGGGTATGGATTTTCTTTTCCTGCATGCAATGCTTCTGCCAAAACTACCATTTGTGGATTTACAGAATGCTTATGCACTGGCAAGGCATCCCACATAGAATTGCTTCAGATAAAGGAACTCATTTCACAGCAAATGCAGTGCAACAATGGATCCATGCCCATGGAACCCATGATCATATCATGTTCCTCATTATCCTGAAGCAGCTGCTTGATAGAAGGAAGGAATGACCTCCTAAGGACACAGTTATGGCAATAACTAGGTGGCAGCAAGTTGAGAGGCTGGGGCAATGTTCTTCAGGGGGCTGGTGCTGTATTTCCAAAAGCCAGGATTCGCGGGTCTAAATTGACAAGAGATTGTATAACTACCACACCCTTCAAGAAGAATTTTTTCCCTAGACTTCATGGACTTTGTAGACTTAAATTAAAACATGAGAATTGAATTTGGAAAAAGTGTAGCCTTATTTAAAGCTTGCAATTGTTATATATCCAAAGAACCTTGGTAATATAGCCAGGATTCATGGTTTCAGGAATCCAGAGGCGGAAGGTCATGTGACACCCCTTATTATTGCTCCCAGTGATCCACTTGCAGCGTTTTTGCTTCCTGTCCCAGCAACCCTAAGTGCTTCAAGCCTGAAGATCCTGGTCCCAAAGGAAGGAAATTCCTCACCTGGAAACACAGCACGTATCTCACTGAACTTGCCACTGAGAATGACCCCTGGCCACTTTGGATTTTTCATGCTTTGGATCAACAAGTCAGGAAGGGTGCCACTATACTGGGTGGTGTGATTGCTCCTGCTTACCAAGGAGAAATTGGACTGATGCTACATGATGGAAGTAAAGAAGAATGTGTCTGGAATTCAGGAGATAATCTCTTAATACAACCATGACCTGGGATTAAAGTAAATAATAAACTATAGCAACCCAATCCTGGAAGGACATCTAAAGAACCAGGCACCTCAGTGGAAGGCTATGCCCACACAGAGACTTCTTTGGCTATATCATGATTAACAAGAGATTGCATAACTACCACACCCTTCAAGAAGAAATTTTCTTGTAGACTTCATGGACTAGGTAGACTTAACCTAAAAGATGAGAACTGAATTTCAAAAAAGTGTAGTTTCATTTATAGCATGCAATTTTTATATCTCCAAATAATCTTGGTAATATAGTGAGCCACATGTTGGGTTATTAACCACAATATCAGTCGTTCTAGCCACACTGTAGGGAAAGATAAGGCTGTTTGCTCTAATAAAAAAATTAGTATCTTAAACTTCCAGAAAGAGTTGACTGAACAACAGTTACAAGGTACAGTCTGCAGAAATCATTGCAGGAGAATTACTAAGAGGCAAATCCCACACTGCCAGCACACAGGAGGAGGATCTTAGAGATAAGCAGGCACATATCCCCAGGTTTTGAGGAGCTGAGGGGTTTTGGCCTAGCACAGTGGAGACCTGCTAGGGTTTGACCTTAGCCCCACCACTGTCTCGGTGAAAGCTGGGTCCTTTGGTGGCAGCCCAAGAGCTTTATTTCAATACAACCCCAGCTTCCTGCTGCCTCAGGGCTGGGTTGAAGCCCCTCAAACTCCATGGTCAGGGCTCAGGGTTCAGTTATATTGTGACTTTTGTTTCCCTCTCTTCTGTCTTTCCTCTCCCGGTCTCAGTGGACTCAATCTTTCCCCCTTTCTTTCCCTTTTCTCTTCCCTTTTCTCCCACACACCACTGCCCACCTCCAGGCCACTCCCTTAGGTCCAGGGCATTTACACCAACCCTTAACCCAACTGGTGGAGCTCCACCCTCACCAGAGCAATCTGAGGCTAGGGAACTCCCATCCTTCTTTTGGGGAAATTTCTGACTATGTGGCTGGGGAAGCTCCTGTTTTCCTTTGTGGCAGCACAGAATTGAGGGAACTTTCCTCACATGTGCGTGCTGTAGTGCCTTACACAACTTAAGACAGCTCGGCCAACATTCAGTCATGCACCATGCTGCTGCAGAAACTTCAGCCCTACCTCAGTGGCTATCCAGCAAACCAGAGCAATTCTGCCCACCATTTGCCATACTCTACACCAAAGCAGGCCCCCAGCCATCCATGGCAATCCTGTTGATGCAGGCAGCCCGCATGCTCCTGGCAGTGCCCCAAGCTGCCATGGGACACACCGCCAGGGCTCCTTGTGAGACCCCCCAGTACAGCCTCATCTTGTTGGTTCCACAAGCACCCAACCAGCTCCCTTGAGACGACCATTCAAAGCTTCCTCTCTCCCACTGTCCTGATCTCAATTCTATTTTAAGTCTGGCTAGACCACAGCATGTATACAAGTACAGATAACAGTCAGAAACATTGACTGGGATAGCTAACCCCCATAGGACCAATAACAAGAGTAGTGATATCAGGAGGGTAAGGGGGAAGTCAGAGAAAGGTAGAATAGTGATCTCTCTGTAAAACCCCCCACTGGGGGAGAGGCAACAGAAAAGTAGGGGAAGGGAGACATCGGACAATTTAAGATATGAAAAGATAATAATGATTTATAAGTTACCAAGGTTTCATGAGGGAGGGAGAAAATGTTTTGATAATGGCAACAATTGTACAAATGTGTCTGACACAGCGAATGTATGTATGGATTGTGATAAGAGTTGTGTGATTCCCTATAAAATGACTTAAAAAAAAAGATCTCAGGATACTGAGATACTGAGTTGAAATTAACTCAGAGACAATGGGTAGGTGATATTTTGTTCATAGCTGTGTGACTTTTTGTTCTTGGATTTCCATCAAATACCCCTGGCTAACAAAATCCATACCTGGCTTTTGTTTAGCTTTTGGAGGCATTTTCACTCATTTCTGAAACATTTCTAGACAATTTCCTTTTCCATTCCATTTCTTGTTGCTTTTCATCTAAGGATGCCATTGGATATAACCATCTGCAAATGTTTCCAAATAGTCTCTCAATGCATGTTGGTCACCTTACTATCCGGTTTCACTGCTTAGTTTTTAAACTGTCATTGCTCTTTTAAAAGATATCATTATTATTGTAGAAACAAACATAACAAAATATTTACAACCTTTGGTATATTGTATGTTTGTGAATATCTTCTTTCCCAGTCAAGAGACAATAAAGACTGATAGAACTCTGTGTTAGGCCGGGTAGACTAGAGGAAAAAATTTCAGAGACACGCATATAGGTATAAGGAAAAGGTTTATATACAAAAGGAATGGGACATGGAGAAAGCATCCCAGCCCAGTCCAGTTCAAAGTTATAAGTCCGATATTAACCTATATGCCCAAAATCAGTCAATGAAGTCTTCTTTCGACTCATGAAGTCACAGGTCAGTGGGTGCAGAATCCTGGTGCTGCCAGGGCACCTCACCTCCAGGACTCAACAACAGAAGCAGCTCACCATTGGCAGAGGTCTCCATCTGGCCGCTCCAGCTTCAGAGGTCTGGCTCCATCAGGGCAAAGCTGTGTGGTCTCTCCGCCGGCTCCTCCAGCTTCTCGAACGCTGCCAGCTTGTCTTGTCCATGATTAATCATCTCTGAAATTAACTCCCAACAACTGGGGAAGATAGCTTCTCATCTTCACGAGGGAAATACCGTGAGATTTCCCAGGAGTCTCAGGTGAAAGCCATGCCCACACAGAGGCCTCATCGGCTACTCAATGGCTAGCCCCAGATTAACAGGCCAGACTCCACCCCTACATTTCAATTATAAAATTAACATAAGCACATGACTGCCACAAACTCTTTAAACAAACTTAATATAACAGAACTTTAAAAGGTTTTAAAATGGTAAAGAAGCAGTTATGTATCAAGCATGGCAAAATACATGTTTGGCATTGAGATGAGCTCTTATAGGAGCTAATGGCCAGCAGTAAAGTTACTTTATTTGACAAATTTTTTTCAGAATAACTTCTAGGATGGAATCACACAATAAAAAGTGAAAACTTATGGCCATTGAGTCAATTATGAGTTATAACTATCTTATAGGACAGGGTAGAACTTCCATGTGGATTTCTGGGACTGTAACTCTTTAAGGAAGCTGTTGCTTTTGGTTGATTCTGACACAAAGTGCAACTAAATGAAACATTGCCAGGTCCTGCATCATGCTCATAAATTTTACTATGCTTGAGTCCATTTTTACAGCCACTATGTCAAACCATCTGTTGAAGAGCTTCTTGCTTTTCTTTCTGCCTTATTTTACCAAACTTGATGTCTTTCTTCAGGGACTGGGCACCTGACAACATGCACAAAATGCAAGGTGAACTCTCCATCCTTGCCTTTAAAGAGCACTCTAGTTGTACTTCTTCCAACAGAGACTTATTTGTACTTTTAACAGTCCATAATACTTTTAATATTCTTTTCTAGTATCACAATTCAAATAGATTGATGCTATTTCAGTATTCTTTATTCAATTTCCGACTTTCACATGCATCTATGTTGATTGAAAATACCATGGCCTGGGTCATATGCATCTTACTCTTCAAAAGTAACACCTTTGCTTAACAATACTTGAAAGGTTTTGTACATCAGATTTACACAATGCAATGTCTTTGATTGCTGTTTCCCCAGACATTGATTGTGGACCAAAGCAAGTAAAAATCCTTGACAACTTCAATCTTTTCTCAATTTGTCATTGTGTTAGACTGGTTTGACTAGAGAAACAAATCCAGTGACATACACGTGTAAGAAAGAGGTTTATATCAAGAAGTAATTATATGTCAAGAAAACAGCCCAGCACAGCTCCTCTCAAGTCCATAAGCACAATACCAGTCTACAAATCCCTCTTCAGATTCACACAGCCACATGCTATAATGCAGAATTCAGGGAGATCACAGGCCAATAGGTGCAAAGCTGTGTGGGTCAAAAGGCAGTGGTAACATCTCAGGACTCTGACGGTAATCAAGGTCAACCAGCAGGAAGGTGATGAAAAAGATAGAAGGGGATATTTGTAGAACCCTCCTTATGAGAAGGCCACATTTACAAAGAGGCATCATCAAGTTGTGACCTGATTACAGGTTGAATATCACCCCTACACCCTCATAAATCTTCCAGTTGAAATGAAATTATGTAACTACTACAATATGGTGCAACCTATTGGTCAAGTTGTGAGGATTTTGGTCCTCTTTACACTAACTGTAATCCGTACTGAATTCTGTAATCCTTGGATGTTATTAACAAGTGTTTCAATTCTTTCCCACTTTCAGCAATCGAGGTTGTGTTATCTACATAGCACAGGCTTTTAATAAGTCTTCCTTTAATCCTGGTCATGCATTCATTTTTCATATAATCCAGCTTTTCCTATTATTTGCTGTGCATGTAGATGAAAGGACATATTCCAGATGCCCACCTCTCTTGATTTTAAGCCATACAATATTCCTTTTTTCTGTTCACAAAAACTCTCTTGATCCCATGTATAAGTTCCAAAGGAGTACAATAAAGTGTTCTGGAACCCCCAGTTCTGCTCAAGGTTAATCATAGTTTGCTTTGACTCACGTAGTGGCAGGTCTTGGCGTAGTCAATAAAATAAAAGTAGACATCTTTCTAGTATTCTTTCCTTTGAGTCAAGATGCATCTGACATTGACAAAAATATCCTTTGTTCCATGTCCTCTGAATCTGAGTGTTGACTGGTTCATTTATGTCCCATAGAGCTGCTGGTGGTTTTGAACTGATCTTGCAGTTAGCTCAATAAATTACCCACGGCAGCATATCATAAGGGTATAAATAAACAAGATGTGGCACGACTAACATTGAGAACTTCATTCTGATAGAAGAGGTAGAAAACTAAACACACTAATATTACAAAGTAATACCACACTGTCCAACTTTAGTGGAGCATGAAAGAAGTAGCTTATCTTTGCCACATAGAGTGGAGAAAGTGTTCATTAAGATGGAGATATTTGAGGTAAGTTTTGACAGATTTGGAAATGTATTAAGTGGATAGCAAACACTAGGTACAAAATCATTCATGGTAAATATGCATGTTTTAGGAGAAGTACCACTAGGTGTTATATTTGGGGCCAAAATATAAAATAGATGAAGGTGATAGACATGAGGCTGGAAATATAAATGCAGGGAGAGGCTGGGTTCTTAAGATCTTTAACAGATATATTCAAATATCTGGACTCTATCTTCTGTGTAATGAGTATATAATGGAGGTTTATTGATTAAATGAATTAAAACAGTCATGGGGTGCAAATTTTCATTTACCTCTTAGAAATTGTCAAGAAAACAAAATATTTTAATGAAAAAAACCCCTTCTCCCTAGGGTACAGACAACAGGGAAGTGGGTGACAGGAAACCGAGACAGTGTACGACATGACAAAATAATGATAATTTGTAAATTATGAAAGGTTCATGAAGAAGGGAAGTGGGGAGGGAGGGGAAATATAGGGAGCTGATACTAGGGGTCTAAGTTGAAGGAGGATGTTTCAAGAAAGATGATGGCAACAAATGTGCAAATATTGACTGCATACAATTGATGTATGCATCAATCATGATAAGAGTCAGATGAGCCCCCAGCAAAATGAAAAAGAAAGAAAAAAAATAAATGTAGCTATCCCATGTCTAGTGTTAACATGACAGCATATCTATTATTAAAGCAGCTTTTCATAGCCATAGATTTTCAGACCAAAATATGAACCAGGTGATCAACACAATTTACTTTTTATTGAGCTATTAAATTAACTCTATCCTAAAATAAGATTAGAGATTTATGAGACAGTTCTTTAGAAAGACTAAAAACCTCAGTAAAGAGGACATTCACTTACTGGCATAGGTACAATGAAAGATGTGCTCCCCTCACATTACCAGCATGTCAGGGTTTTAACAGATGCTATTAAGACACCACTGTAATGCAGAGATGTCTGTAAGATGAGAACATAATCACTGTGAAGACCGATGGCTGATTATTTGACTGCACTGAAATTAATCCAGGATCCCTCTAATTTGTCACATGCCTTAATGTTCAATGCTGTTCTATGGTTTTAAGATGAGGGTTTTTTGAAGATTCCTCTTTCTTTTTACATAGTGGATGATGATTTTAAAACTGACTATATTTCAAAACCACTGAGCATTGACAAAAATTAGTTTCCATGAAATAGATGTGGTTTCAAAGGAAGCCTTGGCCCAAGTAGCTTCTGTTAAGGGACTTTGACTGCCAGGATATCCAATCAAATAAAGATGGTAATTTCTAAATATTCTATTTTTACTTTGATATCCTTCCTCTAACTCTACAATTTTCTCCATACTACTTCCAAGGATTGCCTTCCTGTTTGTCTCAGGGTCTGTTACCAATAGCAACTGTTCTACTGCTTTTCTAGTTCCACTTGTTACCAAATCCTATGGAAAACATGGAAATCTTATAAATAGAATAGTTTAAAGAGGTTTTTTTTTTTGTGTGTGTGTGTGTGCATCACTACCCCTGGTGGGAGTAGGAAGGCCAGCTTTGCTTCTGGAGAGCTGCTGCTGGACTTGAACCGCCAACCCTGTGGACCGCAGTCCCACACACAACCACCGTGCCACTGGGGTGATTAAAAAATATGTTCCCAAATGAAAACTGAGTAAGAATTCAATTTCTCTTGAATTTCTAGCAAAAAAATACTAGCTTTGATATTGACACAATATTGGATGTTCTTTTTGTCTTATTCATTTTATTTCTACACAAACTTGAATAACAAATATTAAACAAATATTTGTTCTTGCCAGTCACTGGGATGAATGAGTACTCAATATAATTCAAAAAGTCATAACACAAAGAAGAGCAAAAAGTGTCCTTATGACTTGTATGAATGACACATTTCTTTTTGTGAAGAAAAGAAACTTCATTTCTATATGTCTGGGATCCTTAACCCCAAGTATAAATTATCCTGGCAAGAGTTATCTAGGTCTTGAATATGTATGTAGGTTCAGCTGTGGGGAATTATAGGCACTGCTTTGTTCAAGTCACCAAATAGCTTTATAGACGAAGAACACTTTCTAAGAGATTTGAAGTGCATAAGAAAAATAGTCCATGCTGTCATCTGTAAACTCAATTTCATTGAATTTTTTGACCCCACTCATATGATATATATGGTATAAAAATTCATAGAAATCATTGTACAGTTGAGTATATTAGTATCCTAGTTGGTCAAAGCACATCAACTACAAGAATAAAAGTAGGAGGGGCTGATGTGCTTTGACATATATTTGCAAATCTGAAAACAGCATATGTTTGACATCTTTTTAAAGAATACCTGCAATTTTGATGGAGGCAGTGGGAACATGGACAGTCTTAGCACTATCTATGCAGCTTAATGGTGATTTTAGTATTTTGAGCAGCAATATTATTTTCACGTAGAGGAAAAATGGCAGAGAACACATATTTGCTAGGAAGAATTATTTACCTGATAACTTTTGGGAACAGTAAGAGCTATCTTGGCAAAGTTTGAAGTGTGTTGAAAATACAAAGCTAGATAAAAAAAATAAGTGACAATTTGTCAATAATTTAACATCACCTATTCCCTATCACCTTCCAAGTAATTTTAAGAAGATAATAAATTGAGACCATAATAGATAGAGCATAACTGCACTAGACACTTCCTAGTCTACAAATCTTGACCAGAATTTAGCTTTGCTAGCTTGTTTTCTGCAGAGTCGATGGTAAATTTGAACTACAAGCCTTTCAGTTAGTAGCTGCATGCTTAATAATTGCACTAGTGTTGTTGTTCTTGTTCTTGTTAGGTGCCCTTCTATCAGTTTTGATCCATAAGCACATTATACCCAATTGAATGAAGTACTGCATGTTCCTACAAGAAAATATCTTCTTGTAGAACATGGGACCATATCTGAAGAGAAACTGCAAGAATGAGAGTTCCTTCTATAACCTGAGAAAGATGCATAGATATGAAAAAGAGAATAAGGGATCTGAGAAAATCAGTTACTTTTGTTTTTCAATGTCTTAATACATAAAGACCTGATTTAAAAAATGAATTGCTTTACATGTTTTTTTAAAATATCATTTTGTTAGGGATTCATACAATTCTTTAAAAAAATCCTTTTATTGGGTTTCCTACAACTCATCACCATCTACACATGCTCCCATTGTGTCAAGCACACTTGTACTTTTCTTTACCTCATCATTCTCAAAACATTTGCTTTCAACTTGAGCTCTTGGTATCAGCTCCTCATTTTTGTCCTTTCTCTCCCAGCCTTGCTCCCTCTCTCATGAAGCCTTGATAATTTATAAATTATTATTAGTTTTCATATCTTACAGTGACCGATGTCTCCAGTGACACACTTTTCTGTTGTCCCTCCCCGGAGAGGGGGTTATAGGTAGATCATTGTCATCAGTTCCCCCTATCTCCCCTTATCTATTCCTTTCCCTCCAGGCATGGCTACTCTTATTATTGGCCCTGTAGGGAGTATCTGTCCTGAATTCCCAGTGTTTCCAGCTTTTATCTGTACCCATGTACATGCTTTGGTCTAGCCAGAATTTAAGGTAAAACTGGGATAATGATAGTGGGGGAAGGAAATATTAAAGAACGAGAGAAAAATTGTATGTTTCATTGGTGCTACACTGCACCCTGATTGACTTGTCTCCTACCTGCGACCCTTCTGTAAGGGCATGTGCAATTGCCTACAGATGGGTTTTGGGTCTCCACTTCACAGTCCCCCTCATTGACAAGGATATGGTTCCTTGTTCTGGGTCTTTGATGCCTAATACTTGATCCTATGAACACCTCAAGATTACACAGGCTGGTGTGCTTCTTCCATGTGAGCTTTGTTGCTTCTCAGCTAGATGGTCACTTGCTTATTCTCAAGCCTTAAAGACACCAAACGCTGTATCTTTTGAGAGCCAGGCACGATCATGTTTCTTCACCACATTTGTTTATGTACCCACTTTGTCTTATGAGATCATATTGGGAAGGTGAGTACCATAAATGCCAGGTTATAAGAACAAATTGCTCTTGTGTTGAGGGAGTCCTTGAGTAGAGGCCCATTGCCCATCTGTTATCTTGGTACTAAATCTATAAATATATGTACCTAGATCTATTTCCACATCATCATATATAAATATATTTATATATATGCAAGCTTGAATTTAGACCTCTATAAATGTCCTTTGCCTCCTACTTTTTTTCTCTATTGCCCCTTCACTGGCTCATCTCCTTTCTGTCCAGTTGCCTACAGATGGACTTTGGGTCCCCAATCTGCATGACCCCTCCTTCATAGTGATATGATTTTTTGTTCTTTGATACCTGATATCTGATCCCTTTGACACCTCATGATCACACAGGCTGGTGTTCTTCTTCCATGTGGGCTTTGTAGCTTCTCAGCTAGATGGCTACTTGCTAACCTTCAAGCTTTTAAGACCCCAGACTATCTTTTGATAGTCGGGAACCATCAGTTTTCTTCATCACATTTGTTTATGAACACATTTGTCTTCAACGATCCTATCAGGAAGGTGAGCACAAAATGATATGGCTTTTTGTTCTTTGATGCCTGATCCCTGATTCAGTCAATGCTCAGGGTCACTCAGGCTGTTGTGCTTCTTCCATGTGGACTTTGTTGCTTTTCATCTATTGCTTGTTTACCTTCAAGCCTTTAAGACCCTAGATACTATATATTTTTGATAGCCAGGTACCATCAGTTTCCTTCACTAAATTTGCTTAGGTACACATTTGTCATCAGCAATATGTACCAGTTTTTTAATCCATGTGTCTATTGATGAAAACTTGCTTTGTTTACAACTCTTGCAACTATGAAAGGTGCCACCATGAGCATTGGAGCACAGATGCCTTGCCATAGTTTGTTTCTTGCCTCTTCTAGGTATATTCCCAGTAGGGGGATTGTTGGGTCCTATGGTTGCTCAATTTCCCTCTCTTTCAGATATTGCCAAATTGATTTCCAGCACCACTTGTTGAAGAGGACATTCGCTTCCCATTTGATATTTTTGGGGCCAATATCAAAGACCAGCTGTGTGCATGCTGATTTTATTTGGGATTTTTCAGACCTTTTCCTTTGGTCTCATACCTGTCACTATACCCAAACCATGAAGCTTTGACCATTGTGAGTATATAATATGTGTTAGACTGAAAAAAAAGTGTTAAAGTCAGGTCAATCAAGCCCTCTCATTCTGTCCTTCTTCTTGAGGAAGGACACTGCTAATTCTGGCCTTCTTCCCTTTCCATAAGAAGTTGATAATCAGTTTTTCCATTTCTTTGATGAAATGCTTTAAACTTAAATAGTGCCTTGGCCAAAAGTGACATCTTTATTGTTTTGAGTCTTCTATGAGCAGGGGATACTTTTCCATGTATTGGGGTTACACTTGGTTTCCTGCAATGATGTTCTGTAATTTTCCTCATATAAACCTTTTCTGTTTTAGTGTGATAAATCCCTAGCTATTTCAATTTGTGTTTGGCCAGTGTGCTGGATACCACATTTTTGATCTCTGCTTCCGCGATCTACTCCAATGTGTATAGCAGTCCACTAGACTTCTGTTTGTATATCCTGTAACCTGCCACTCTGCCATGTTTCCCTATTGCTTCCAGTACTGTGGAGCTTGGGATTTTCCATATATAAAGTCTTATCAACTGCGAATAATGATAGTTTCACTTCCTCATTTCCCAGGCAAATGACTCTGATGTCTTCTCTTTGCCTTATGCTGTTATCAAAGACCTCTAACATGATGTTAATCAAGAGTGGGGACGAGGGGCATCCTTGTCTGGTCCCCTTTTTCAGTGGGATTGTTTTTGTCCTTTTTCTATTGACTATCAGGTTGGCTGTTGATTCTTCATATATATATCTTGTATTATGTTGAGGAATTTTGCTTGCATTCCTAGCTTCTTGTGTATCTTAAACAGGAATTGGAATTGGATGTTGTCTAATGCTTTTTTCCACATCTATTGATATTATCATTTGGTTCTTATATGTTTTCATGTCAATATTGTGAATGATAATAATGGTTTTTCATAAATTGAAACATCCCTGCATCCCTGATACGAATTCCAGTTGATCATGGTGAATTATTTGTTTTGTATACTTTTTGTATTCTATTGGCAAATATTCATGGAGGAGGGAGGAGTGGGGAGAAAGGGGGAAAATGGGAAGCAGATATCAGGGGCTGAAGTAGAAAGCAAGTGTTTTGAGAATGATGAGGGCAACACATATACAGATGTACTTGACACAAAAGATGTATGTGTGGATTGTGATAAGAATTGCCTGAGCACCAATGAAATGATTTAATTTAAAAAATGCTTTGTGGTTCTTTTTCTACAGTTCCTTTGAGCATTATATAGTGTGCCTACTTATCTTTTTTTATGGCCCGCACATTGAGGTAAATTTTATCCAACGATAGGATTGCAACCCTTATTGTCTCTTTTAAATTGCTGTTTCCTCAAACCTTTGATTCTCATCCGTTTTTGTCTTTAGCTTTAAGCTATGTTTCCTGTAGGCAGCAGAATGATGGGCTGTGTTTTCTAAGCCAGTCTGCTGACCTCAGCCTTTTAATGCCTGAATCCAGTCTATTAATATTGAGGGTTGTTACATCCACCTGTGGACTCTGAGACTTCATCTTATACCTTTTATGTTGGGTATTAACCTCCCTCTCTTATCAGTGAGTGTGTGTGTGTGTGTGTGTGTGCGTGTTTCATTCTTGACTTTTTTCCACCCTTATGCCAATGCTATCGTGGGGGCTGTTCTGTCATTGTTTCCGTCTAGATGGGGTTTATATGTGGCAGTCTCTTATTTGTGTTCTGTGTGTGCTGTCCAATTTCTAGTTGAAAATAGCATAACCTCCATAAAATGTGTATTGAAAGCACTTTTTAAAAGTTTCTGCAATGCTCAAATTTAACCAGATAAAAGGGACCAAAAACGGTATTTCAACTTGACAGAAATCTTTTCGCCAAAAGAAGGCTGAGCGCTGGTGGCGCAGTGGTTCAGTGCGGGACTGCGGCCCATTGGCTTGGCGGTTCAAATCCAGCAGCTCTCTGGGAGCAAGGCTGGGTAGCTTCCACGACCACCAGAGGGCAGTGCTGCCCCCCCACCCCGGCAAAAAAAGAAGGTATCCCATAATAAATGTCTTTAGATGTTTAAAAAAGTGCAGCAAAGATTTGGTCCTGTCTTTTAAGGTCTAGAGCATAGTTTGGCTCTCATGTCTGAACCTCAATTCAAAATTTTATTCTTATTAATGTTGTGATAAAAAGGTCAAGTAAGATTTAGTAACAAAGGATTGGTTTCCTTAAAAGTTATCAGAGAAGACAGTTTTTAGATGCTTCTTTGGATCTGCTTTTCAGAGAAATGAATCCATTTTTCATGACCTGAGAATTGCAGGATAAAAAAAAAATTGTTACTGTGCAGAAAATGTTCTCAGTAATATGTAACTTTCTTTTTATTGACCTGAAACAAGATCATGAATGCAATTATTTAAACTGGGACTCTTAAGCTTTAATGTGGGAGGGAAAGCCAGCATATATTTGGCCAGATAGTTCTGTACTTGAATAGCTTATAATGTAATATACAACTGTGTTTTATTTATATCATTATCCTGTTCAGGGATATTAAGGATGTATAGAGTAGATTCCTTCTGCCTGCTTCTCATAAATATTGATTTTAAGCATTTTTGTTACTATTTTAAAATATTTGGTTTTTTATGTTTACTTAAGTCTATTCTCCACCTTAATGCTTCTGTTTTAACAGCATCTGTTCTGTACCTTGCAGATTTTAATGTAGTTATAGATTTTTTAACTTTAAAATTTTGATAATATGGTTCATTTCTAATTTTAGTATTTTCCCTGTTTTTTCTCATCCATTTCTGTATTCTGTTGTCTTTAATGTTTTATATTTTCTGTATCTATAAGGTTTCCTCCCAAAGAAGTCATATTCTCTTTATGTTTGCTAATTTAATTTTGCAGACATATTCTCTTTCTTAACAGTTTTATTGGCACTTTTCCCACATATCATAAATTCAGTAGTTCAATCATAGGGCTATATGATCATTACCACAATTTTAGAACATTTTCTTCTTCCTTGTACTCATTGTTATTAATGTAATTTTTGTTTATATATGGCAAAAATATACATTAAATATTCTTCAATTCAACAACTTCTACATGTATTATTCAATGCCATTGATCATATTCTCCATGTTTGCAATCAGTGTTGATAGCCTTTTCAAATTTTTCAATCACTTTTAACATAAAAAGAGTTATATATGTCATCAATATCAGTTCTAGTACTGCCTCCTGGCAGGCATATTCTTTATCTCTTACTGCTTATTTTTAATTGCTTATATTTTGTTCAACATTGTATATTTCCAAAAAAATGGTATAATTCCTATAGCTTTTATTTTCTGTTTAATATGATGTATGTATGAGTTCATTGAGTTATCAGAATTCTTATCTGAGCAATGGTAACATTTGAGACTCTATACTATTAGTTTGAGAAGGCAAAGGTGAGAAGGAAGAAAATGATTAAAATGCCTTTAAAAGTCATTCTCCAACCATAACAATTAAGATGCAAAGTATCTTACAATTTATCCAAAAATAATTTAATTTGCCCAATGAAGTGATATAATTTGATGTAAGCATCCTTTATTTATTAGAAAAGTTCAAAATGAACAAGATGGAAAATTTTTAAACAATCTGGGCATCTTTTTCTTTAATTCCTAGATAACAATCATTTCAGAAAATAGAGCTACAGATTTTACATATTATTGTAAATCTTGATATTTTCAAAGTCACGGGTTGGAAATTTCAACTGTTTTATAGAATTTATTTGATAAGTCAAATCTCTGTGGACTTACTTACATGGTCCTAATTTTCTTTTAAAATTGTCTTTTGTTTTACATTAAAGACTAACAAAGTTAAAATATACTCCTTTCATTAAAAATATAGTCTGTAATTGCAAAAATGAAAAAGGGAATAGATTACATTTGTTATAAGTATGTACTATTTTGGATTAATTACTTTTCATTTCATTGAATCATAAAAGAGTCCAAATAAAATACTAGTTTATATTGTGTTTAATTTCTCAAGATAATATTTCTATGGTAACTATTTCTGTAATCACCTAAGCAATTGCAAAATGTTTGTGTCAACTAAGCTAGGCCAATATTCTCTGATTTGACAGTTAAAATCTAGGAATGCCCCATGGGGTCTGCTGTGAGCAACCACGCAGTTCTAAGAAGATAGTGTGGGATGCAAGGTCCTTACTCAGTTGAAATGCAACTGAACGAAAATTTTGTCAGGGTGTGGTCTGCTTCCCAAGTAAGTAAATGCTATGGAAAACTTAGTTTTATCTGGATCCTGCATCTGGCTAATCAACTTTTGTGTCTTTGAACTTGAGCCTGCCATATTTTCTGCTAGTTCTCAGACCAGCCATCTGATCTGTTGATCTTCTGTAGCCACAAAACTGATGTGGTAACTTTTGATATATTCTCCTCTGGAGCTACCAACTTGTCCACTTTATATCAATTTTGGGTTAATCTGCCCCCACATCTACTAGAGTCAGTGGAATTCTCTGGTCTAACATCTGGATCATCACCTTGAAACCTGCCCAGAGTTGGGTTTTCCTACTACTTCAACTGTGTGAACCATTATCTAGATATGCAGTCTCTCTCTCTCTCTGTCTACACACACACATGCACACAAACATGCACACACAAGGGGGTACTCACCCCCAACAAAAATTTTTATTGAAATTTGAACTTTTTTACAAACCAACCTTATCACCTTCAAAGTACTCTCCATTACACTTAATACCTTTGTCAAATCTCTGATTCCATTCTTGGAAACATAGTTCAAACCCATCTGTTTTGATGGTTGGCCGCATCTCTCTTATTTTTTCTTTGCCTTTTCTACATACTCAAATCATTGTCCTTTCATGTACCTCTTCATTTGCAATAACAAAAAGAAGTGGCAGGGAGCAAGGTCAAGTGAATAGGGTGTGTGGAGCAAGAAAAGCATTCTGTTTTTTGCCCCAAACTGTCACACTGTGAAGGCTATGTATTGTCACAATGGCAAAACCAGTCTCTCTTTAGCCACAAGTCAGGCCTTTTTTTTAATTACACAGTTATACAATGTGTCCAGAGCCTCTAAATAGAAAGCTTAATTAAGGGTCTAACATGCGGGAACATGCTTCAAACGAACTGTCCCCCTCTGTGGCGGTAATATGCTTATGTTAATTTCATGATTGAAATGTAGGGGTGGAGTCTAGCTTGTTAATCTGGAGACAAACATTGAGTAGCCAATGAGGCCTCCGTGTGGGCATGGCTTTCTCCTGAGACTTCTGGGAAATCTCGTGATGTTTCCCACGTGAAGATGAGACGCTATCTCCCCAGTTATTGGGAGTTAGTTTCACAGAAAATGAACTACGGACAAGACAAGATGGCAGTGTCCACGGAGCTGGACAAGCCGGAGGAGAAGCCACACGACCTTACCCTGATGGAACCAGACCTCTGAAGCTGGAGAAGCCACGTGGAGACCCCTGCCAGCACTGAGTAGCTTCTACCACCACTGGATGCTGTTGATGGGCCCTGAGCCCTGGAAGCAAGGAGTCCTGAGGAGACCCCTGCCAGCACCGGGACTCTGCACCCACTGGCCTGTGACTCCATGAGTCCGAAGGAGACGTTATAGACTGGCATCGGGGATATGGGCTTCTATCAGACTTTATGATTTTGAACTGGACTGGGTTGAGATGCTTTCTCAATGTCCCATTCCTCTTGTATATAAACCTTGTATATAAATGCTTTTGGGGTCATAAGAATAGCACCATGTCTCATCACAATAATGATTTTGGGAAAAGTCTGGGTTGTTTCAAAGCTGTTAGTTCAAAGCATGGCATGTTTTTCCTTGACACTCTTTGTCCCGGTCAGTCAGAACTTGAGGCACAAATTTCACAAGCACCATTTTTATTCCCAAATCTTCCATTAAAATTTGCTCAACAGAGCTCTAAGGTAAGTTCCCCCATCTCTTCAATGGTCCATTGTTAGTATTTGTGCACAAATTTTGCCCACATTTTCATCTATTCAGAAAGTTGACAGACTTCCAGAATGAGGTTTGTCATCAATTGCAATTCACTTCACCTTTTTGGAAATGAGAAAATGACCCATCCATTTGAATTTTTCCATAGCATACTGTAAGCTGTGTTCAATATCACAACAGTTTCTGTGACATTTTCCCTAGCAGGAAACAAAATTTTGCAGTTTCATGATGTTTTCTTAAATCGGCCATCACACAAAAAATGAGGTTTCAGCCATATTGCTTGTATGAAAAAATTCACTGTCAACAAAGAGAAACTTCACAGGTGCTACTCCTGAGTGCACTATCTCAGAGCAAGTTGCTTGATGATTTCCTAGTGGGAAATAAAGTGTACATTCTGCCTAATGTAGCTTTTTTTCTGTGTTTTTTTTGAGGGATGGGTTATCCCTTGTATATATGCCTGTATAAGTCTCAGTACTTTTGCATATATAAAGAACCGAGACTAAGATATTTGTTGCTGAAGGTTTTTTTTAGAAAAACAGAATCATACTTATGACTTGTGTAAATTAATTTTCAGGTATCATTAGGTCTCAAAGCACTGATAATAATGCCTCTCACAAAGAGGGTGCTGTGATTCATGGTGTAGAGGAAATGTTAACATGCAAAATATCATTGCTAATAAAGGAAATATTGATTGCATACAAGGCACTGGGTCAGCAGTTCTCAGCCTGTGGTTTGCAACACCTTTGGAGGTCAAACGACCCTTTCATAGAAGTTGCCTAACACACCCAGCATATCAGATATTTACTTTAAAATTCATAACAGTAGCAAAATTACAGCTATGAAGTGGCAACAAAATAAACTTATGGTTGGGGTCACTACAGCAAGAGAAGCTTTATTGAAGGGATGAGTCATTAGGAAGGTTGAGGACCATTTCTCTAGGTTATCACATGTTTGGTGTTTTACTCCAATTTTGTCAGGATGGGAAGTGTAGGGAAGCTGGTGGGTTAATTTTACTTACAATAGGTAAAATGGTAAATGAAAGAGATAAACTCAGAGCCACATAAAAGACCTCAGAGCTTCTGATTTCCTGAGATGACACCAATCATATTGTAGAATAAATTTATTTATCTTTGAGAAAATTTGAATTCATATAAAGATGAATGATTTGTGATTAAACAATTTTAAAAACCTGAAATTTGACTTATCTATAAAATATTAAACATTTGCTGTAATATCTCCAACACACTGTCCATCATGGAATTTTTAAAGCTGCAATATAATATAACAAATAATCTAGAAGATCTAGAAAGCATTTTCTTCAAGGTATTCCTCTATAGTTTCTACTTTTAACACCATACCTAGAATGTTAAGGTGATGTCTGTTTATATTTGAATAAATTGCCTTAGAAGGCTACTATATTCCTTTCTCTATAGTTTATTTTCTTTTTGTACTTAGAATCTATCTGATTTTCTTAATCTTCAAATGATAAATTTGTAGCTTTTTCTTAACCTGTGAAAAAGTATCAATGTTCAAATATATTTAGTAGAAATCATTTCTGATTGATTATTTATAATTTTGATATAAATATTATTTGATTGGAGGGAGAATTTTTCCTATTTTAGTAGTTTTTATATTAGAACCATATGTTGAAACATTACATTTTAAAAACTATTGCACATAAATGCACATATGTACTGTTAGATTTATTATGGTCTATGGACAGTTGAAAGTGCACTCACTGAGTTTAAGAAACTTGGGTTCTTTTCTAAGTTTTGTGATAAATACTTCTCTAACCATATTAGTCACTTTCCCTTATGGACTTCTGTTTTCTCACGTGAAAGGAGAAATTGGATCAGATAGTATCTGAATCCAATTTTTGGTCTTAATTCTTTAGGTTTATGAGTTTAGGATATAAATATACAATATAGTTACAAGAAGAAATAAAAGTTTTTAATCTTTTTCCTTAAAAAGTCAGTGTCAGTGGACCTGCAGGTATGTACAGCCACTATGGAAATCAATTTGGAGATATGTAAAACAGATGGAAATTGAAATATCATATGACCCAACAATCACCCTACTGGGCACATACCCAGAAGAGGCAAGTAAAAATCCACGACCAGGCATCTGTGCCCCAGTGTTCATCGCAGCACAGTTCATAATCGCAAGGAATTGAAAGCAGTCCAAATTTCCATCAACTGATGAGTGGATTAAAAAGCTGTGGTACATACATACAATGGAGTAGTATGCCTTGTTGAAAAGTAGTGATGAACATGTGAAGCACTTCTCCTTTTGGGATGAACTGGAGAAAATTATGCTAAGTGAAGTTAGGCAAGCACAAAAGGACATGTACAATGTAAGTCCACTGAGGTAAGCTTGATAATAATTCTTTAAAAAATGCAAAAGTTATATCAGGAAAAAAAAATCTGCAGTATACAGAAAATCCTGGGGGAAGGCCCAGGTAGTACAGCTGGGACCAGACCAAATCCAGGGCTACATATAGTAGCCAACTAGGGTGGGACACCAGGATGTGGGAAGTCAGATGGTGTTAAGTAGAATGGGGCACTAACCCACCCAAGGGAAGTGTATTTTTTATATCTCCACAGGAAAAGAGGAACCAAACTTAAATACAGTGTTCCCGGAGGTGAATGCAGCAAGAAACAATGGAGCGGAGAACCAGTGGAGAGGTCTGAGAGCACAATCCCAATTCCAACTACAGGGGCACCTGTCTCTCCCCCAGGGGATGTTGCCTTGGAGGTCAGCACTGAATCTGCAGCTTTGGGAGGGAGATATACCTGACCAGAGTACACGAGAATAAATGAAGGGGGAGGAACATAGAATGAAGCACATCCTGGCCCACTGAGCCTTCAGGTCAATATTCCCACTCAGAACTGCCGATACAAAGAGAGAACCATAGGGCTGGTCCCAATATGAAATACAACTGCCCTCACTGACTCAAGGCATTTTTGGGGTCAACAATGGAGAAATAGGGTCAGGATTATACCCTGTCTGACCCACCACACCATGGCAAAAAACTAAGGGTGTATGACACAACATGGAGCTCCAAATGGAGCACCAAAGATATGCTTTATGACCAGAGTGTGGCACCCCATCCCACTCAACCAGGAGACACCCCTGGAGGTCAACAGACAGACCTTAAACTACTTGTAGGTTTTTGTATTGTTATTATCTTTGTATTTTTGCATGTATGTGTACATGTTGGATATTGGGAAAGGGTTGATGATGTTTTCATTGTTTTCTCTTTGGTTGCTTCATTATGGGATGCCCTTTTTTTGAGCACGTTATTTTCTCTACAGGTCGATCTGAATGGGGTGGGCTGGATGGGCGGTCTGGGGATGTGGACGATGGGACTGATGGTACTGGGTGGATATAGGGGGGTCTGTTGGCTGATTCAGGGATGGGCGGAGTAGCATGTGGTTCAGGATCCGTGGCATGGTGGGTGTGAGAGCTCTGTCAGGGATTGATTAAGGCTAATGTAACAGAGAGAAGATATTGAACCCAAATGGAGGTTGAGCATGATGGTGGGGTGGGAGGAGATATAGGGAATAGATAAAAGAACTGGGGAGTAAGGGGCATTTATAGAAGTTAAATACAAGCATGTACATAGGTGCATAGATTCATATGGCAATGGGGAACTAGATCAATATGCATATATTTATAGGCTTAGAATTAGGACGGCAGATGGGTATTGGACCTCCATCAGGTACTTCCTCAGTGCAAGAATATTTTGTCCTATTAAATTGGCATTCCATGATGTGAACCTCCCTGATATGATCACAGAAAACAAATGTGTGCATAAGCAAATGTGGTGAAGAAAGTTGATGGCGCCCGGCTATCAAAACATGTAGTGTCTGAGGTCTTAAAGGCTTGAAAGTAAATAAGCGACCATCCAGCTCAGAAGCAACAAAGCCCACATGGAAGAAGCACACCAGCTTATGAGACCAGGAGATGCCAATGGGATCAATTATCAGGTTTCAACAACTAATAATCATAATATTATATGCTCACTTTCCTGATTGCTCACTTTATGGTTGCTGATGACAAATATGTGCATAAGCAAATTTGGTGAAGAAAGCTGATGGTGCCCAGCTATCAAAAGATGTGCGTGTGGGGTCTTAAAAACTTGAAGGTAAATAAGTGGTCATCGAGCTAAGAAGCAAGCCCACATGGAAGAAACACAACTGCCTGTGTAACCACAAGGTGTCAAAGGGATCCAGTATCAAGCATCAAAGACCTAAAAAATATATCATTTTAAATGAGGGGGAGTTCAGATTGGGGTCTCAAAGTCCATCAATAAGTGAAATGACATCCTCTTAGAGGGGCTGCAGCGACAATATGAGCCAGTCTAGGTACAGTGTAGTAGCAATGAAATGTGCAACTTTCCTCTGGTTCTCAAATTATTTCTCCCACTGACTATCATGATCCCAGTTCTGCCAGACAGATTTGGCTAGACCAGAGGATATACATTGGAGTCAGAAATGTTGTAATTTAGGATAGACAATCCCTTGAGACTAGTGGAGAGTGGTGATACTGGGAGGGTGGAGGGATGGTGGAGTAGAAAGGGGGAACTAATTTCTGGTATCTATATGTGACCTCTCTGGGGTGAGGACAATGGGGGGTGGTGGTGATGAATAAAGTGACACATTGGACAGTGTATGATGTGAAGAGGTAATAACAATTTGTAAATTTTTTGGAGTTCATGGGGGAGGGAGAGGGAGGAGGGGAAATATGGGGAATTGGAATTTAAAAAAATAAAGAACTAGAGGAAAGAGGAATTTATGCTGGGGGTGGTTCAAGTAGAAAATATTTGTAGATAAATGTGGCAACATGTGTACAAGTATGCTTAGTACGAATGATGATTTGAATGTTATAAGAGCTGTAAGAGCCCCCAATAAAATATATGCTTTAATAAAAGTCAGTGGCTTTAGGTTTTATATCAAGTGCACAAGATTTCAAGTTACTAGGCAATTGCTTGGCACTTGTAGCATACTGCTTTGACTATCAAACTTACATGGTGATGTTTTCCTGGAATAAATTCTTCCTACATAAATTTTTAATAAACTCTGTGAGATTTTAATCTGATTCCTGTAAATTGTTATACAGACCTGAGTGTTTAAGAGTTCAAGCCATTTTTATACATTGAATTGATATTCAAAAGCATGCATGATCAATGGACACTTGCACATATAGTGCTATTTATTATTAATGCAGTTTAGTCAATCCTGAGATCACCAAAATATTTCCACCCTATGTGTTGCTAGACATTGTAAACCAATGAAGAAATATTTTATTAGAGGAAATATTGACTTCCCTGGTGAAAACATGCAATTTAAATGGACTTCTTCATAAATTCACTTTCTGGGGTTGAAATGTTCTTCTGGAACCCAAAACCCTATTATATAAACTGAGAAGCTGTACTAACTAGGCATGAGAAATTTATTCAAATAAATTTCCAGCCCAAAACATTCTTGCAAATTGAAGACCAAGAAGAGAGTAACTTCTCTGTTGTTTCTAAAATTTTAGCTTTCTTGTTTGAAAACTTAAGCAAGGCCTATACTTTGTGTCTGGTTTAATTATTCCAGAATCACCTCAGAGAAAGATGGAAGACTGTCTACTCTCTCAGTAATATTCTAGCTTCATTTTGCTTCTATCCAAATCAATGCTCATGGAAGCAACTGTCAATAATCAATGACATATTACATAGCCTTGATATCAGATAGAGAGCATTGTAAAATTGATTAAAGCAGGTGTAGTTAGGTTACAATGTAATACCTTATTGTTTCATCTCCCTTTTGATGCATTTTAAAGTTTTTCCACTTTGAATACTTTCTGCTTTTTTTAAAATTGAGTTTTCTGTAGTCATTGCGGTTTTGCCTATTCTCTGTGGTAGACTTTTGGTTTGTTTGCTTCTTGTTTGTGACTTGTGTTATTTTTGTTATGTGAAATCCAGGATAGGTAGATCTATTGAGACCATAACTAGAAGGACAAAGGCCGAGGGGCATGGTAGGGGAAATGCTATGTGGAATGAGGAGTTAATAAAAATGAGTGTGAAGGAGAAAGTGTTCTGAAATTCATTGTGGTGATGATTGCACAAATTTTCATATGTTTGAGCAAGTAAATTGTATGATATGTGAAAAATAAAGTTAAAAAGAGATAAAATTATAATGAGCTGAAACAAGCCCAGAATGTCCCCTTTCCTAAAAAATTTCATTCATGTGCCTTAAGTGATTTTAAAATAAAGGCAACACAGAGTAAACAGAAGTTTTTTCAAGGATTTGAGCTTTATGGAGAACTAAAAGAGTCCTGCTGGCATAGTAGTTAAAACACTTGTTTGCTAACTGAAAAGTTGGCAGTTGTAGCCCACAAAAACACTGCCCGGGAAAAGACCTGCCAAGCTGCTCATGTAAAGATGATAATCTCAGATATCCTATGGTTCCACCTAGTCTTATGAGGCTGTTATATGTCAGAATCGACATGCTGGTGAACAACAATAGCAACAAAAATAACAACAAAGTCTAGAGAATTAAAGGACCTTTGAAACTTGGATTTTTTTTTTTGCCTTTTAAAAAAATGAGCTATAAACGGATAAAGTAATATGTATTAGTTTAAATAATGCCTGATTAGAACTGTAACTGTGTTCTTTTCTGGACATTACCCCAAACTTTTCAGATCTGGGTATTTGTGAACTGTCCTTTGGCTATTTTTTTTCTATCTCACTCCCCTGGTACTTCCAGCACAGTGGAACAGACTCAGACATCCAAATCTGTGATTCAGCATTCTTTCTTTTTTTCATGTCTATTTCCTAATCTACTTCAAATCCATTCTTCTCACAAGGATTGTTATAATAAAAAAGACAGAGACCTTTCTGTCATCCAGTAGGGACTCAGTTGTTAACAGCTCATAGAAATTATTTTCCTTCAGCTTTCTTCACCACATTTGCTAATACACTCAGTCTGTCTTCAGTGATTATGTCAGGAAGGTAAGTATCATATAAAGCCACATTATTAGATCCAACCATTCTTGTACTGAGGTATACTTTAAGTACAGATCAAAAGTTCATGTACATCCTTTTTGCATTTGCATATCTATCTACATACATATAAACAAATACATCTATAGTTCTGTATCTACATATAAACATCTCTCTCTTTTTCCTTTCTTCTTATTTTTCTTTTCTCCTTTCCCATTGTTATATTTACCCATGGTTTCCACTCAGCTACAATCCAATTGATAGGACATGACTGGAAAAGCTACACTCTCCTTACCATCCATTTGAGAACCATTACTGTTCCTCTGTCCCTGTCATTTTTGGCTCACCACTCAAATCCCTCTTTGCCTCCCATATCTCCTACATCTCCCTGGAATGACTGATCCTGTTGCTGTCTCTGTGGAATTGCTATTCTGCTTATATTAAGTGAATGGGATAAGATAGACACCACACACAGAAAAAAAGACCATACAAATAGTACCAAGTCTAACAAAGATCCTGACATGGAGTAGGTGAATAACTCAATCTTAAATAGCTAGAAGGAAAAGTTATAATCAATCAGCTCCGTCCTCCTTTTCTTCAGGGTCCCATATCCTGAAAACCGCTTTGCTTATCTAACAGCATTTTCGTTTTCAAAAATTATGTCTGAATTGTGCTCATCTTAAAAGTCTCCATGGCTATTCCTGAAGTCAGGGATGAAATGGTTGGGTACTCTGTCCCCCTTATACTTTTAGATATTCCGTGTGGCTGCCATTTGAGTAACCCTCCAGTAAGCTCACATGAGGGGGCAAGTGCTGCAACTTGAGTAAAGGGTCCACAACCAGGGTTCCTTGGGGACTTTGTGGCTTCACTTCCATCACTGGTTCATTGTACTTCTTTCTTGGTTTGCTCCCATGTGGGATGATCAGACCTGCCACTCTCCCCAACTGTATCTTCAAGACTACTCTCTACAGCACTGTCATCCAAGGAGAGGATGTCATGACTCTAGTTGTGATAGACCCTGCAGATATCACCGGAAATAAGCTGCTCTGAGCAGGAATATCTCCCTCAAGGATTGGCACACTGGAATGAGGCTTTCTTTCACACTCCCTTTCCTGTGAGTTAGTGGCATGACGTCTAATTGCTGATGTATTTCTTCCCAACTCCTCTGTGGGACTTATGGGCCTATGGGGAGTGGAAGTATAGTGAAGAAAGATGATAGTACATGGCTATTAAAAGATAGAGTATCTGGGGGTTTTAAAGGCCTGTAGTTAAACAAATGGTCATTTAGCAGGGACCCAACAAAGCCCATATTGAAAAAACACCAGCATGTGTGAGCATGAGCTGTGGGCAGGAACTGGTATCAGAAATTAAAAAACAACCAACCAAATTGATGTGAAGGGGCATTGATGTAATGAAAACCCAAAATTTGCCTGCAAGATAATTGACCACTTCCTCTCAGAAGGACCACACAGAAGGGATGATAAGTACAGAGTACATATAGAACTATTCTCTAATTCTTTAATATTTCTTCTCCTGTTGTTTTTCTGTTTCACTTCATTAATCATGTCAGATTTGTGTATGTTCATTTGTATAATTAAGATCATTCAATACATGAAAGCCAAGATAGACCCTTAGAAACAACAGGAGTGGTTGTTCCTTAAGGGTAGAAGAAGAGATGGTAGGGGAAGTTGATAGCATTGATGACTGTATAATCCCACTTGAGGGGAGTAAACAAAAGAATTATATGTGAGTGGATATATTGAAATGTGTAAGATACAGCAAAAATAAGTAAATAAGAGTTTCTGGGTGGCAGGATGGGGGAGTGGTTGATAAAGAGGAGGTAATATCAAGGAGTTCAAGGAGAAAGAAAACATTTTGAAATTGATTATAGTAGCAATTGTACAATAATGCTTGATTCAATTGAACTTTGGAATGTTATGATCGCTGTAAGAGCTCTCAATGAAATGATTAAGAAAAATAAATAAATGAAAATATAGGGGGCCCCAAGTGTTAGAATCACTAAAACATGTCTCTGGAGAAGAAGCTATTTTATTCCTAATTTAAGGTTCTTCCTCTGCAAATAAAAGGTAGAGATGAGATATAATGACAAGAAATTATCTAATGAAAGATAAAAGCAAATGAACTTTTTATCACATAAATGATTTCAAGAAAGAAAAAAAGTTTAGAGTATATGAGAAAGAAAACCAAATGGATGGAACACAGGATCTGTGGGAAAGGTGGGTATGATATTAATTTTGTGTGAACTTGCCTGGGTCAGAATACTCAGTAGTTTGGCAGTAAGGTCTTCCCCATAATGCCCAGGCCACAGCTTGATGACATCTCCTTGGGAGTCTGGTCTACTTCATATCAGTAATAGTTGCTATGGAGTACTCTCTTTCTTTCTGTTGGCCTAGATCTTGTGTCTGGTTTCATGGGATGTTTGCCAATGACCCACCCTATGGCCTGTCATTTGTGGGAGCTGTTGGTGGCTTATCAAGCTATAACCTTTAGGTCTGCTTAACTCTGCCATCACCAGAGTTTGATATTCTAACTTCCTGCTTCATACTTCCGCTTCCTGGTTTAGCCTGCAGCTGTGTGAATTGAGAAGAGCCTCCAGTTTAGTATGTGACCGATGGACTTGATTCAGATTCAACTTGCCTTCTCTGTGGCTGTGTGGGCTGCTTTCTTAATATAAATTCCTTTCTTGATACAAATCTATTTCTTATAAATATATTGTGTTAGTCTGGGTAGACTAGAGGAACAAATTTCAAAGACATGCATATAGATATAAGGAAAGGGTTTATATACAAAAGGAATGTGACACTAAGAAGGCATCCCAATCCAGTCTAGTACAAAGTCATAAGTCCGATATTAACCCATATGCCCGAAATCAGTCTACAAAGTCTCTCCGACTCACGAAGTCACAGGTCAGTGGGTGCAGAATCCTGGCACTGGCAGGGGTCTCCCCATGGCTTTTCGCTTCCAGGGCTGAGGGTCCATCAACAGCATGCCACTCCAGCCTCAGAGGTCTGGCTCCATCAGGGCAAAGCCGTGTGGTCTGTCCGCCGGCTCCTCCAACTTCTCGGGCTCTGCCATATTGTCTTTTCTGTGACTCATTGCCTCTGAGACTAACTCCCAACAACTGGGGAAGATAGCTTCTCATCTTCATGAGGGAAATATTGCGAGATTTCCCAGAAGTCTCAGGAGAAAGCCATGCCCACATAGAGGCCTCATTGGCTACTCAATGGCTATCTCCAGATTAACAGGCTAGACTCCACCCCTACATTTCAATCATAAAATTAACATAAGCACATGACTGCCACATATATGCATATGACTAGTTTTGTTTTTTATAAAAAGCAGTCTTACAAAGTTGTAGTGAAATAAAACTAGAAGAGAATACATGTACATAAGACATGCAGCATTCATGATATTATTGAAGAGAGCAAGTATTTGTAGTCTAAGTAAAATGGGGGAGGGAAATGAGCACTTTACAGCATCAGTCATGATATGAGGTTATTGGTAATTTTAAAATATATCTATTTTTATGGAAAATGAGAAAGGGATGAAAAAGTTAATGAAGGAACAATCTCCAGGAAGTTATTTTGGGCAACTAATGAAAGAAAATGTTTGGCATATCATGATAGCAGAAAAGATGGAGAATATCATACACACTCATGAAGGTAAATCGACAGATTTTGCTGATGTATTGATTTTTGTGAGGAATCTAAGTAGAATATATGATGGTGGGAATTATATTTGAAGAGAATATTTTAATTTGAAATGCTTATGTTCCAGTTGTTAAAGCTTTGGTCAATATAGAATTACAAATTACAACCATGTCTATGTATTCATTAATGCTAGACAAGTTTATTGCATTGGATTATTTTCTTTCTGAGGTCACTAGTAAAGAGACAGCAATTCCAACCCTCTGGGGAGAGATGTAACATAGAATGATCCTGTAAAGTTGTCTTGCTTTAGAAACCCTAGGAGACAACGCCCTCAAGGATGTCTGGGAATCAGAATTGACTTGATGGCTATGGTTTTAGGATTAGGTTATTACTTGATTCCAAATGACTTGACATTACCACATTTCAAACCTTCTTTAAGGTTCAAAGAGCAAACTTTATTTTGTTGTCATTCTCTCCTTAAACGTTGATAAAATGGGCTGAGTCCCAGTGGCATAAGTGGTTGAGTGCAGAACTGCACATTAATAATAGGTAGCAATGAAACAGATGAAGGAAAAATGCAATGTCCACTGAGACATATAAAAAGAAATAAAAATATCAATGGGTAAATGACCATTCGTACTATACTGGAAATACCTCAACATGATAAATAATTAAACTCCTTGAATTTGGTTCACAATTTTCTCTGAAATCTACTGTGAAAATATTTACCCAGATCCCTTGACATTATAATCTTTTGCCAGACTTGAACTAAAACTTAATTCCCAATGAAGACACGTTTTATTCAGACCTTTGCTGGTCCTTGACACATCATTTTGAGTATACAGTGACAAAAACATTGAACAGTGGATTTGTTTTGGTTTTGTAATCCAACATTTGTTTACTTCAACAGTTGTCACATATAGGTCTAATTTGAGTTGAAACAATTTAAGCCTGATACAATTATTGGAGGTTGTGGTTCTGACAGAAAATATTAGATAAACATTTAAGCAGTGG
>PVJH01021755.1:0-38047 GCA_004026705.1 Nesogale talazaci
GTGTGTGTATGAATCTGGCCTTCCAGCAGTTGCCTTGACCTCTCTGGGCACCTAGCCTCTTGTCATGTGTCATATATCTTTCACCCCCACCTGCCACCACCCCCCCCCAACCATCTCCCGCCCCCTGCTCCTGAAGGCAGATGAGAGCTGGGCATATATATATGCCTTTCTGGCACTGGGCAGTTCTGGGCATCTCTGGACTCAGCTCTGGCTTGATGCTGGTGCTGGGGAGGCAGGGGTGGGGAGGAGTCAGGAGAAACTCTTCTCCAAGTCACCATCATCCTGATGAGCACGTCAGAGCTGCAGACCAAGGGAGTCCTGGTGAGCGTGGGTGCTGGAGCAGGTACCCGCCTGTAGGGTGGCAGGCGAATGACCAGTTGTGTGCGCGTGTCGGAGACGCCTGCAGCTGTCGCATGAGGCTGCTCTGATAGCGGTGGCGGTGTGCTGAGTCTGAGTGTGCGAGCCCCCTTTGTGCCCTCAGCACCGAGCGTCCCTTCCCTTAAGGTCCCGAGAGTCCTTCTGAGTTCCAGGTTCCCAGTTGCTTACCATCCCTGTCTGGGATTAGAAGAGTTCAGAATTTGATGTCCTTCTGGGTCCCGTTCCCAATCCCAGGGGCCTATGCCAAACCCCTTGCCCATGTGAGTCACACTTCTTGGGGGCAGAGGGGACTTGGATGGGGTGTATGATCCACTTCCCAGGGCCCCCATCTCACCCCGTGGTGTGTGCTCAGTGGTCTGTGACATGTGCCCGCTCGCAGAGAGAGTGAGGGGTGGGCTGTGACACACGGATGACTAAGCTACGTCACCTAGATGGCTGCCACCTGCCCAGACTGGGGGCCTCATCCCTGAGGCCCTGCTGGATGGCTGGATGCCCCTGACACTGAGGGGGCAGGCCTGGTCTGATGGTGGGGACACAGCTCTGCCCTCAGGGAGACTCCAGGAGGACACAGTCATCAAGACCTCATCCCTGGCAAGGCGCAGCTATGAGGAAAGAAACACAGCACTTCTTGGCATCCCCCAAACTGACGGGGCGGGGGTGGGGAGAGGGACTGCGTCTGCCCAAGTTCAGTCCCCACCCCCCACCATCAGTTAAGCTCTCTGTACCCTGCCCCCAGGGCCGCCCTCAGCCCCAATGAATCTGATCTCCAGCGTGAATGGTACATCGGTGACCCTGGAGTGGGCCCCCCCACTGGACCCCGGTGGCCGCAGTGACATCACCTACAATGCCGTGTGCCGCCGCTGCCCCTGGGCGCTGGACCACTGCGAGGCCTGCGGAGGTGGCACCCGCTTCGTGCCCCAGCAGACCAGCCTGGTGCAGGCCAGCCTGCTGGTAGCCAACCTGCTGGCCCACATGAACTACTCCTTCTGGATCGAGGCAGTCAACGGTGTGTCCAACCTGAGCCCGGAGCCCCACCGGGCCGCCGTGGTCAACATCACTACGAACCAGGCAGGTAGGCGGAGACTCTCCGTCCCCACGCCTCACCCCCCAGAGTGCAGACTCTACCTTTTTCTGACCTGCCCTCCTCCCCAGGACGCTTAGCTGGAAGTCTCTCAGCGTGTCCGCAGCGAGCACGGACGGGCTTGCAGGCTGGGCAGGGGACCGGGGTTCCTGAACATTCCCTCTCTGTGCCTCTTACACCGCCCTCCCACACCCTGCCCCCACCAAGCTTCAGTCACTGAGCATGCTCACGCATCCTACAATCCATGGCAGCCCTCACACTCACCGTCTCCAGGACCACCTATGGGTCAGATGGGGTTGGAACAAGAACCCCTAGCAGTGTCCTGGCCCTGAGCAGTGTGTCCCATCCTGCAGAGCAGCCTATACCCTCCTTGGAGCTCCTTGGGTCTCTCCCAACATAGGCCGGCATGGGAAGCAGGTGCCAGGCCATGTCCCTAGATTCTTAGTGGAGCAGTGTCCCTGGAGTGTTTTGGGTATCAGAGTCGCAAGGTCTCTCCAACAGATGGGGGTGGCTGGGCTTGAGGGACACAGGCTGGAGGAACCTTGAGCTCAGCCCTCCCACCCAGCCACACCCCTGAGGATCCCTTCCCCCCTTCTCCCTCCTCCTCTCCCTTCCTCCCTTCCCTCCCACTCAGGCTTTTCTGAGCCCCTGATTCATGTTCAGCACGATCTGGGGGGGAAACAGGAAGGACTGGTGAGGGTCCCGGCAGGCTTTTCCCAGGGTGGAAGCCTGGCTGGAGAGGAGGCAGGGGACACTCGGGCAGTCAGGCCTCACCGAGGTCGCCGACCCTATCAGCCCAGGCCAGGCAGGCAGCCATCCCATTGGCCCACGTAGTGAAATTGGACGAAATGATCCGCGCGGAGATGAGCTTGCCCCAAGTCACAGGCCCTTGGCAGAGCCTGGGTGCCTGGGTGGGAGGGGCCTGCCTGTGCTCGCCCCTCCCCCGCCTGACCGGCCGCCCCCATGCCCTCCCAGCGCCGTCCCCAGTGGTGGTGATCCGCCAGGAGCGCGCCGGCCAGACCAGCGTCTCGCTGCTGTGGCAGGAGCCAGAGCAGCCCAACGGCATCATCCTTGAGTATGAGATCAAGTACTACGAGAAGGTACCAGACCGGGCGGGGAGGGGCGGGGCCGGGGCCGGGGCGGGGCCTGGGTCTGGCTGACGGCCCCTCCCCTCCCCGGCAGGACAAGGAGATGCAGAGCTACTCCACCCTCAAGGCCGTCACCACCAGGGCCACTGTCTCAGGTCTCAAGCCGGGCACCCGCTACGTGTTCCAGGTCCGAGCCCGCACCTCCGCGGGCTGCGGCCGCTTCAGCCAGGCCATGGAGGTGGAGACGGGGAAACCCCGTGAGTGCAGAGGGGCGGGCAGGGGCGGGGCCGAATGAGGCTCCGTAGTTGGTCCAGGTACTGAGCTCCCGCGGGGTTCCCTTCATCCTGCCATCCTGCGTGCTGGGCGGTTATTGCCTTTCCCGACAGGTGGAGAGACCTGAGGGAACTTTCCCTGCCAGGACACCCCCAGCCCACGACACACTGTCAGCAAATTGATTCCCATGCATAGCCACCCTTTGCGGGGTTGTGAGACTGCAAATCTTTTTTGGGGGGGAGGGGGGCATCATTGTCCTCTGGTGGGAGTAGGAGGCCCAGCCTTGCTCCTGGAGAGCCGCTGCTGGATTTGAACTGCCAACCCAGTGGGCTGCAATCCCGCACACAACCACTATGCCACCGGGGCTCAGCCCTGAGGCTGCAAATCTTCATGGGGCAGCTGGCCTCATCTTTTCCCCAGGTCAGCCAGCTAACCCTAGACTCATCCTGAGCGCCACGCTGGGAAGGTTCAGACTCAGACGACAGATGAGAAAACTCAGGCTCTGTTTAAATGACTCTTCTCCTGGTAGAGTCTCGGGACATGGTTTCACCAGAACTCCAAAGCCTGGGGCAGCGGGATCTTGCAAGGGAACCTCAGAGAGGGACATGGGACAGGGAAGGAGGGTCCTGTGCCCTGCTTAGGCTCTGGGCTGGGAAGGCAGCTTCAGGGGCTTGAGGGCCTGCTTTCCCGGCAGGACCCCGTTACGACACGCGAACCATAGTGTGGATCTGCCTGACGCTCATCACAGGCCTGGTGGTGCTTCTGCTCTTGCTCATCTGCAAGAAGAGGTGGGTGGCTTATCTAATAGAGGGGGCAGTGGGCCTAGGGTATACCTCGGAGTTGGCTTCAGAAGCCTCCCTTCCCCCTTCCCTTCTCTCCATGGGGCCAGTCGTGTAGAATGAGCCTGCTGATGCTGCATACTGCGAGGGTCGGGCGGACTTGACAGTACTTCATAAACTATGAAGTGTTCTGTAAATGTCACCATGGCCTCGGGCTGCAGGACGGAGCACCTGAGAGACAACAGACAGTCTCTCTGCCGACTCCCAGGGGCAAGGGCTGGGGTGGCAGGGAAGGCGAGGGGAGAGATGGGGCCAGACAGGTCCTGGAGCGAGGCTCAGGTCGGGCTGGGCTGGCTTCAGGCAGGGCCTTGAACCTCTCCACAGACACTGCGGTTACAGCAAGGCTTTCCAGGACTCAGACGAGGAAAAGATGCATTACCAGAACGGGCAGGGTGAGTCTGCAGAGAGGCGGTTGCGGTGGCACCCCATGCCTATTCTGGAGGTGGCACAGGTGGGCAGGGAGAAAGATGCCCCCAGAGAAAACCAAGCCCCGCAGGTAGACATTAGGGTGTGATAGAACCCCAAGCCTCCAGGGCACAGGACTGGCTTGTTCTCTGGGTTTCACAGGTGCTTGGTTCGTGGGGTGCACGTGTGCCCCAAATGTACAAGGTCAGAAGGGAGCATATACCCGGACAAGAGATCCGTCAGGATCCCAGAGAGATCTTAGATGACAAGGCACACAGGCAGGCATACCTCCATGCCCCACTCCTGTGCCCATCGTCATCCAGCCCTTTTGACTCAAAGTAAAACTGCCCACAGGGTTTTCACACTGTGCCTTTGGAAGGGGACTGCCCAGCTCTCCCCTGTGGAACGGCTGGTGGATTTGAACAGCTATCTCTCTGTTAGCCACTGAGCGCCTAGTCACTGCCCCGCCAGGGTTCTTGTGCACCCGAGTAGCCCTTTGTATTAGGTAATCATGCTGTTTCTGCCTCCGGGGCCTGAATGACGCCTCTGAGTCCATCCAGAACCTTCTAGAGCAATTTCACAAGCCGTTCACTTCTTTATTTAGTGCCTGACTCCACCCACTCTAATTCCCGGGGTCCCAGCATCCTCTGGTTCAGCGCCTGCAGAGGATAAACTTCGCTGTTTTACCTAGTACAGAAAGAAAGGGCTATCTGTCAGGTGTGTGCAAGTGTAGGAGTGTCTCAGACTGAACCTAGGATGTGTGTGTGTGTGTGTGTGTGTGTGTGTGTAAAAATCCATGGATAAGTTCTGTTAGTTTTGGAGAAATATTCAGGACGCTATAAGGGACCCCAGAAGCAGACATGCTTTATCAGAAACTACTGGAAACTGAAGCTCTACAGTGGCCCCGAATAAGGCACTGTGCCACCAGACCTGAGATTCTCAGACAGTCCTCAGGCCCAGGGAGGGAGGGGCCGCCCTGTACCCTACTGAGGGTCCTCCTCCCCTGTCCCCTCAGCACCCCCACCCGTCTTCCTGCCTCTGAACCACCCTCCGGGGAAATTCCCGGAGCCCCAGTTCTACGCAGAACCCCATAACTACGAGGAGCCAGGCCGGGCAGGCCGTGGCTTCGCTCGCGAGATCGAGGCCTCCAGGATCCACATAGAGAAAATCATTGGCTCTGGTGAGTGTGGGCTGTGGGGCGGGACTAGGCTGTGGGGCGGGACTAGGCTGTGGGGTGGGGCGGGGCTAGGCTGTGGGGTGGGGCGGGGCTAGGCTGCGGTACGCATGCGGGGCACAGTGGGGGCCGGGTCACACAGCTTGTTCCACCTGCCCCACTCGGGTCTGCAGGAGAATCTGGGGAAGTCTGCTATGGGCGGCTGCGGGTGCCAGGGCAGCGGGATGTGCCGGTGGCCATCAAGGCCCTCAAAGCTGGCTACACGGAGCGACAGCGGCAGGACTTCCTGAGTGAGGCGTCTATCATGGGCCAGTTCGACCACCCCAACATCATCCGCCTAGAGGGGGTCGTAACGCGCGGTAGGTGCCCTTCTGCCCAGGACAGGGCTGGGTGTCCTGATGTGTCCCTGCCAAGCCTGATACGACCCCTCTTGGCTCAAGTCCCCTGACATCTTGGCGTGGGGGTGACACCAGTACACCAGTGGGAGCCCTAGGCTGGCTCTGGGATGCTCAGTCCTCACTTATAGCTCCTGGAGGTTTATGGGACAGAGGCTGTCCCTGGATTCAGCTGCCTGATCTCTAACCCCTCGCCCCCCTTTCCACAGGCCGCCTGGCAATGATTGTGACTGAGTACATGGAGAACGGGTCTCTGGACGCCTTCCTGAGGGTGCGTGTCCCACCCCACCTTCCTCACAGGCAGCCAGGACAACGTAAGGTCCTCCACCCCGAGAGCTGGGACCCAGCCAACCTGGGGCAGGGGGAGGCAAGGGAGAGAGGGGCCATGGAAGATCAGGCAAGCAGCCTGCCTGGCAGCCCACCCCACCCCTAGGAGAACCCCTCTGCTCCAGGGGTTCTGCGGCTTCCCAATTCTCCCACCCCCACCTCCCAAAACTCAAGCCGTGTCCCTCTGCAGACTCACGATGGGCAGTTCACCATCATGCAGCTGGTGGGCATGCTAAGAGGCGTGGGTGCCGGCATGCGCTACCTCTCGGACCTGGGCTACGTCCACCGCGACCTGGCCGCCCGCAACGTCCTGGTCGATGGTAACCTGGTCTGCAAGGTGTCCGACTTTGGGCTGTCCCGGGTGCTGGAGGATGACCCTGATGCCGCCTATACCACCTCGGTGAGTCCTTCTTCCAGGTGACGGCTGGGGGAAGGTGGTCGAGGGCCTGCAGGGTGCTCCCACCCTGGACCAGATGGTTCTCCCATACATAAATAAATAGCTAAGGGTGGCTTTCGACATGAGGCAAGGCCTCTCTCTTTTCTGTACCTCACTTTTCCCCTCTGGGAAGTGGGAGCAATGTGCCGAGAAATTGGTGGTCAGCGTCTACTCAGAGGCCCCACGGAAGAAAGGGCTGCCACTTTGGAAAACCCTGGGTGCTGAGTTCTGCTCTGACTCACTCAGAAGGTGGTCACGTTTGGGTCCCCCTCCACAGGGATAGCCAGAGAGACCTTTGGAGCTGCCTAAGAGCAGGAGGCCATGTCGGGGGTGGTGGGGGGGGGGTGGTCCTGTGCACCTCCCTGCCTGAAGCTCCCCTGCAAAGTTCTGTTCTTGGAGAGCCAAGGGTGGTTTCTCTTCAGGAAAGGACATGAAGGGAGCAAGAGTTAGAAAATCCTTGGCCTGTGGTCTAAGTATCCCTCACTGGTGGCTTCCGTTTATTGAGCAGCTACTGTGTGCCCCGCACCTTGCACACATTTCATTCAGTGTTTACATGCCCCCTGTGAACCAGTCTCTCCCACCAGGCAGGGACTCCTGGGAGGACGGGCTGCCTCCCCTGATGGGACTCTGAGTTCCCCAGCCCGGGACATCGGTGTCTGGGACTCAGCCCCCTGACAGACAGGACACTCTTCTGGCCCAGATCCACCCCCATGGGTCTGGGGCAGCCTCTCACCAGCTGCGCCCCTGGCAGGGAGGGAAGATCCCCATTCGCTGGACAGCGCCTGAGGCCATCGCCTTCCGGACCTTCTCCTGGGCCAGTGACGTGTGGAGCTTTGGTGTGGTCATGTGGGAGGTGCTGGCCTACGGGGAGAGGCCCTACTGGAATATGACCAACCGCGACGTGAGTACTGGCCCTCTCTGAGCCTGGGGGTTGGGGCTGTGAGGTGTAGAGGGGGCCCCAGCCCAATGCCTGTCTCTGCCCAGGTCATCAGCTCCGTGGAGGAGGGGTACCGCCTGCCTGCGCCCATGGGCTGCCCTCGCGCCCTGCACCAGCTGATGCTTGACTGTTGGCACAAGGACCGGGCCCAGCGGCCTCGATTCCCCCAGATCGTCAGTGTCCTGGACGCGCTGATCCGCAGCCCTGAGAGTCTCAGGGTCACGGCCACCGTCAGCAGGTACCCACTATAACCCGGGCTTCCACCCAGACCCCAAGTGGGACCTGAATTCAGTCCTGAGCCCTGCCGGGGTCAGCTTTGCTAGGCCAAGTGCTTCCATGAGGACAAACAGTCTCTGGGCACTCACTGCTGTGAATCCAAATCTCTCCAAATCCAAACCTGCTCTCCAACACTCAGCCAGCCCCAGTCTCTGACCTCAGCCCATCCCAGATCCCCACACCGCCCCCCCGAACCCTCATCCTCAGCCCAGCCAGGTCCACCACTCCCAACCCAGCCCAGACCTCGGCCCTCAGTCCAGCCAGGGCCTCAGTCCTCTGCTCAGCCAGAGCCCTTCCTCAGCTCTCTGCTCCCAGCTGGCCTCTAGCTCTCCACCTGCACCATCCGATCGAAGCGGAGCGTGGCTAGTGCCAGAGTCCCCAAGGAAGACAGAGACCCCACCACACCACTTACCAAGGGCCTCTCTTCCTCAGGTGCCCACCCCCTGCCTTTGCTCGAAGTTGCTTTGACCTCCGTGGGGGTGGAGGCGGGGGCCTCACCGTTGGGGACTGGCTGGATTCCATCCGCATGGGCCGCTACCGTGATCACTTCGCTGCTGGTGGCTACTCCTCCCTGGGCATGGTGCTGCGCATGAATGCTCAGTGAGTGGGCTGGCAAAGGGGGCACTGGACACCAGGGCCAGGGGCTGGTGACTGCGGGAAGGAAGCTGGTGATCACAGGCAGGGACTGGCAATGGTAAAGGACTGGGCTAGTGTTAGAGGATGGGTTTATTACCGGGGCATGGGTTGATGAGGAAGGGGAACTGGTGATGGAGGTGCTGGTGGCATGGGGGAGACTGGTAATTGGGGTGGCTAGTAATGGAGGCAGGGACTGGTGAGGGGTGGAGACTAGTGATGGAGGATGGGGTGGGGTGGGGAGCAGGGAGCTGTGGAGGTTGACAGCCCCAGGAGTGAACACTCATGTGCTGCTTTTACAGGGATGTGCGTGCTCTGGGCATCACCCTCATGGGTCACCAGCGGAAGATTCTAGGCAGCATCCAGACCATGAGGGCCCAGCTGAGCAGCACCCAGGGGCCCCGCCGGCACCTCTGAGCCTCGGTCTCAGAGCCCGGCCTGCAACCCGGCCAGCCCAGGTCACCGTCACCATCGGTAGACTAGCAGGTCGAACGGCAATCAGGGTGTTCCCAGGCCTCTCCCCGACTCCCTGGCTGCCATCCTCCCAGGCACCAGGGCTCAGAAGAGCAGCTGCAGTGACCACAGTCCGGCCATGCCCTTCAGGGCCAGGACCCCCATTTTCCTGGGGCAGAGGGACACCACTGCTTGCACACCACTAGGGCCTGCACACCACTAGGCACACCTACCTGTGTGTGTGAGAGAGAGAGACAGCCAGACAGACAGACAACACCACACAAGTACTCTGGGGTATTGTAGGTGCTCACAGGAAGATGAGCAGGGTGTGTGTGTGTGTGTGTGTGTGTGTGTGTGTGTGTGTGTGTGTGTACTCCAGGCTCCCGGGTGGGTGGCTGCATGTTATGATGCATGTCCTTATCCACTGAGGCTGGGGCACATGTGCATGATGTGGGAGATGTGTCAGGTCACAGGCGTGTGAGAGGCAGCTCGGTGGGACACTGCCGCCCTCGGGAGCCCAGGTCCCACCACCAGGGGACTGGGGAGAGCTCCTGCCCACCTCTCTTCTCGCCTGGAGGCAGAGCAGTGGCCACTTCTGAACGGCACCAGCACCAGGCCTGCCTGTCTCCCTGCCCGGGCCAGCCCGTCCCGGCTGTATCTCAGGTCCAGGCCCTCCCTCGAGCTGGGGGGACCACCTGCAGCCTCCGTGCTCCCATCGCTGCTTCAACAGGAAAACAGGGTTTGGAAACAGGCCCCCTTGTGTGGGCACCACCGCAGAGCCCAGGAGACCTCTTGGCTGAACCTGGCTGCCTGGCCAGGGCCCAGGGTCCCATCCGCACCCCTTCTTAAGGGCCCCCGGAGGCCTCTGTCTCTGCTGCCTCCCCCCCCCCCCAGTCTCCTTCCTTGGATGTCCCTCTGCTGCCCCTTCACCTCCCATCCTGGCCTGCTCCCCTGCCCCATGGTCAGCAACAGCGACCATGTGATCCCAGCAGCCCTGGTGCACGGAGTGGGGAGCCAGAGGCCTGGAGGGGGAGACGTACCTTGTCCAAGGTCACACAGTACCTCCATCTCAGTGCCCAGGCTCCTGCCTCCAGCCCAGGCTTCTCCACCCCCGCCCCCCAATATATCCACTTGGACAGCTGACGGTAGGCGGGGGCTTAGGAAGCCCCTTCCCCTCTCAGAGACTGAACCCGCCTTCCCCCTCACCCCCCTCGCCCCCAACTCCCTTGACGGCCCTCCAGGGTATGTAAATAATCGTTTTTTCTACCACGTCAGAATTTTTTTCCTCACTCCTGACAATGCAAAAATGGTCTTCAAAGCACATGAACCACCCTGGGTGAGAAAGCCTCATCCTGGGGGGACATTCAGCCGGCAGGGCCCAAGGACCCCCACCTGGCAGGATGCCCCGTGCCTGCCACCAGCCCCAGAGGGAGAGGCAGGCCCAGCCCCCAGCCCACGGCCACCCCGCCCCCGTAGCCAGCACAGTCGTCCCGCGGAGCCACCAGCACTGAGCCCCCTCTCCCTCTTGCAATAATTTGGGGACCCTCAGCCCCGCCCAGGTGCCGCGGTCAGCTCTCTGCACCTCTATATATTATATTACTATATAGCCGAGTTGTTCTTCCTTCCTATGGAAGTCGGAAACATGGTCAGGACTCAAGGAGGGGGACCTTGTCTCGCCCTCCACCCCACTCTCATCTGGTTCCTAGGCTCTGGATCCTCACCTTCGGGGAGCATGGGGGGGCCTGGCCTCTCCTCCTCCCCCACATGGGGTCTCCTCGGGGTCCCAGGGATCTGCCTCTCTGTGGCCTCCATCCTGAGTCTCGAACTTGCCCACAACGAGAATAAAGTCTGCCTCATCTTTGCCCGTGTCCTCGGCCTTCCTTCATCCCTGTGATCCCAGGATGCCTCCTGGTTGGGAAAGCGCACCCTGAAACAGAACACCCACTGTGTGCCTCTCCCTTCTGCTAGTTACTGCTGCAGCAACAGCAGAAAGGTCACAGGCCAGGGCAGGTGGCTTGACCCACCTCAGACCGGTCCTGCCAATTCTGACTCCAAGTGGAACTGCCCCTCAAGTTCCCAAGGCGTAAGTGCCCCAGGACCGGCCTGCCACGCCTCTCTGCTGTGGGGTGGCTGGGGCCATTGGCAGTGCGGTGCCTTAAGGGTACACCCCAGGGTTTGCCGAGAGTTTTTAAGAAAAGAGATGGGTTTTCACACCAAAGAGGGGGCCAGAAGAGTACTAGATCCAGTGCTCAGCATTTGGAGTGGGAGGCTTCTCGACTTCAGCTTCTAGAAACAGCCCCCTTCTTTGACAGGCCTGGGCTTGCCTGCATACCTGTCTGCACTGCCTGTGTCATTTTGTGTGGACATCCCTTCTGCCACTCCACCCCCACTGCCCATCCCTAACCCTGACTTGTTCCCCATCAGTTCTCCACCCTCCTGTATATACCATGAGGGGGACTGAGGCCGAGAGAGGGGTGTGCGTCCACGCCGAACTTCTTTAAAAACAAAGAACAGTTCGTTTGGCATATAACTCACATGCCATACAAATCAATAGTCCAGTCACATCAAAGGGAGTTGTACAATCATCACTACACATTCGGAACATTTTCTTGGTTCTTGTACTCGTCGTTGTTAGCTCCCCACTTCCCCCCAACCTCCCCTGTCACACCCCAAGGAACCCTTGTAACTCAGAAGGGCTTAGCTTTGGGACCCTCCTACTTAGCAAGATCTAATTAACATAAAAGAACACCCCACACACACCTGTGACCCAACAGGATCCTACGGAAAGCATTAGGATTTGAACACATGTTTTGAGGGACAAATACTTTTGGGGGTTCTGATCATTTTATTGGGGGCTCACATAGCTCTTATCACAACCCATCCATCCATCCATTGTGTCAAGAACATTTGTTGCCATTTTCAAAACATTTTCTTTCTACTTGAACCTTTGATATCTGCTCTTTTCCCCCTTCTTCCCCCCTCCTCCCTCCCTCAAGAAACCTTGATAATTTATCATTTTTTTCATGTCAAGCACGGGGTTCAGTTGGACTCTGGACTTGGGAAGCATCGCAGTGGCGTCACTGTGAGGTGTCATCCTGTTGGTTACAGCCCCAAGGGATCCCCAGCACAGCAGAATGAAACCTTGCCCGCGCCTGGGCCCTCCTTGTGACTGTCCTGAGCCTCGAATTCACTGTTGCAGCCACTGTCAATCCATCTTGCCAAAGGCCCTCTCCTTACCCAGCTTCCTGCCCTTGTCCAGGGGCTGGGCTCTCCTGACACCCTGTCTAGAGGACATGAGCTGGGGCCTGGCCATCTTCGCCTCTAAGGACCAGGCCCAGGTTTTGCTCTCTAGCCCCTGGCTGCTCCCAGTCTCTCATCCAGGCCCGGCACTGCCCTCCAGTCCTCTGAGCAGAGAACTCGTCTCCTGCAGGAGAAACACCAGATAAAGGCATATTTATCTGGTGTCAGCAGTTTCCTTGACACCAAGGGAGGAGACCTGGGTGCTCTGGGGTGAGGAAGATGGGCTGTGAGCCTCTCCCAAAGTTCCATCAAAATATAAGGAGTGCCCCCCTGGCTCTGGGGGACAGCAGCAAAGGTCAGGGTGGTGGCCTTACAGGCTCGGCAGGGGACAGAAGCAGAGCAGAAACCAGCTATGTCCGGTTGACCCCACTGGCTAGGCCATTATGGAGAAGGCTCCCCTGGGGTCTTAGAGATGACAAGGAAATGTCCAGCAGCCGAAGGGGGCTCTTCATTCTGGTACCGCCTCAAGTGTGGAAAGCAGGGATGAAGAAGAAGTCCATCTTTATGGAATTTATACACTTTCTCAGGAACACGCACAGTGGCCTTATGAGGCCAGTGGCATCATCTTCACCTGACAGGGAAAGCACACACACAAGCCCATGTCACAGGGCAGAACTTCCCTGGGAAGCTAGGCCTGTCTGATTCTCAGGTGTGTTCGTCTGGCTAGACTAGAGAAACACATTCATAGACACACATGTAGATATAAGGGGAAAGTTTATATACAAGAGGAATGGAACATTGAAAAAGCATCCCAACCCAGTCCAGTCCAACGTTATAAGTCCGATGTTAGTCCATATGCCCAATACCAGTCTATACAGTCTCCTTCTGACTCACAAAGCATGTGCAGTAGAGACCTCCCGGCGCTGGCAGGGGTCTCCCCATGGCTCCTTGTTTCCAGGGTTCAGGGCCCATCTGCAGTATCCATTGGTGGTGGGAGCATCTCAGCCTCTCCAGCCCCAGAGGTCTGGCTCCATCAGGGCAAGCCCATGTGGCCTCCTCTCTAGCTCCTCCACTCTCCAGGAATCAGGATCTATCAGCAGGCTGTCATCTCGTCGTGTCAGTAGACTGACTCCAAGAGACTGACAGTCAAGATTCTCTTGTCCAATTGGGAAATACCGCAAGATTTCCCAGAAATCTCAGGAGAAAGCCATGCCCACACAGAGGCCTCATTGGCTACTCCTTGACTATCTCCAGATTGACAAGTTAGACTCCACCCCTAGACTCCCAATCATGAAATTGACACGAGTACATGACTGCCACATCAGATCAGGTGTGTTTCCCTTGGAATCTGTGCCATGTGGGATCAAGTGACTCCAGAAGGTAAGAACTAGAGGAACACACAGGCAAGCCTCCCTTGGCCAGCTCCCATGTGCTCCACACAGGAAGCAGGACGCACAGAAGGTGTACAGGAAGTCAAGAAGAACAGCGGAGACAGCGCAGGGACGGCTAGGGCTGTCACCGGTGGCTGCCTGCAGCGGGGAGCACTGACCATGAGCATTGAAGAATGGGAAGGATTTACAAGTTTACTGTATAGGCAGCAGGGCCCAAAGCCTGGGCTGCAGAGAATAAGCACCGACAGAGGAGAAAATAACCATCGTCAGGGCAGAGCATCGGAATTATTCAAGTTAGTTGATCTCTCCCCCACCCCGCTCCATGTAACCTGTGTGTTTTCTTCCCAGTGAAAATTGCAACAAGGTTTTCCCCAAAACATGCTTCTTCCTGAGATGGGTGGCATAATAGAGCCTGGGTTGCCAAGAGCATTTGAAGAAGAAAGAGGAGGAAAAGAAGGAGGGAGGACTTCGTCACAGCTGCCCTGGCATAGTGCCTGTGACGTTCTGATGATGAAAGTGGTTTGCAGGAGTCTGGTGCACAGAGATGAATGTCTAGAACAGAGTCGACCCCAGTGGGCCCGTGAAGCACGGGCTAGGCCAGGAGTCGGCGCACGCACTGGTTCGAGAGCCCCCTGCAGCTTCTTTCTGAAGTAGAGTTGGAAAACCATTTTCAGGATATTATTTCAGATAATGGTGTAAAGAAGATAGTTATGACTCTTGAATGTTTTTTCAATTTTGTGAGGGACAGAACTGGCTCTTCTGTTTCAAAACTTTGCAGACTCCCTAGTTGATGGATAATGTAGGGGCAATTGAATACTCCCCTCCACCCCTCCCCACAATAAAAAAAAATCAATATTCCATCCCCGTTCATGCCACTCACAAAATAAAAGGAAAACGATACACCTTTTAAAAACAAAGCAGGGAGACAGACATAACAAATTAAAACAACAGTGAGATACCACTCCACACTGACTCTTAGCAAAACTGGGGTGGGGGTGGGGCAGGGAGGGGAGAGATGGGACAGTTCATATATTCCTGGTGGGATTACAGAATTGTACAACCACTATGGAAATCACTATGGCGCTTTGTTAAACAAATGCAAATACAGACACCTCATGATCCTGCAACCTCTCCGTTTGGTATGTACCCCCCAAAATAAAGAACAAAACAAGCAGACATGTGCACACCTCTGTTTTGGCAGCCATTCCTATACTAGTAAAAAAATGGAAACAATCAAAACCCCCATCCATGTCTGCAGAGGGAAGGATAGACAAACTCTGGAACATTCATTCACACGATGGAATAATGCGCCTCCTTAGAAAACAATGATGAACTTGTGAAACACCTCACACGGGGGCTGAGCCCCGGTGGCATAGTGGTTGTGCGCGGGACTGTGGCCCACTGGGATGGAGGTTCAGTTCCAGCAGTGGGGCTGGACCTCCTACTCCCACCACCGGAGAGCAGTGATGCCCAAAAAACAAAACAAACAAAAAAAAAAACGAAACACCTCACACGTGGACAAAACTGGGAGGCATTATGCTCAGTGAAGTTATCAACCTCATAAAGATAGATGTTTCATGATGCCATTATTATAAGTTAAGAAACAATGGTTTTCACACCAAAGGAAAATAAAATAGAAAAAAATAACTATGGAGGAGCCGATACCAAGGGCTCCAGTAGAAAGCAAATGTTTTGAGAATGATGATGGCAACAAATGTACAAATGTGCTTGGCACAATACATGGATGGATTGTGATAAGTTGTATGAGCCCCCAATAAAATTATTTTTAATATAGATTTTATTGGGGGCTCTTACAGCTCTTATAACATTCAATATATCATTCATATTAAGCACACTTGTACACACGTTGCGACTTTCTTTTCCAAACATTTTCTACTTGAGCCCCTGGCATAAGCTCCTCTTTCCCCCTTTCCTCTAGTTCTTTTTTATTTAATTCCAGCTCCCCATATTTCCCCTCCCCCTTCTCCTCCCCCAATAAAATTATTAAGGAAAAAAAAGAAAAGAACTTTATGGCACTAAGAAACACACACACACACACACACACACACACACACCATGAACAGGAAAAACACAATCAACTTTATTTTCTTGAAATCACACGTTTCAATAGAGAGTTCTTAAAGCCTCAAGTTGGGAGAAAATATTTGCAGCCTGAATAACCAAATGAGGATTTGTTTTTTAAACCCCCCTGAAAATCAATATACAAAAAAAAAGCAATAGAAAACTGAGGGAAGGATACAAACAAATAAATCACAGAAGAGATTTGAATGGCCAATAGGACACAAAAGAAATTCTCAACATTAGTAACAAACATGGAGATACAAATTAAAACAATAATGAGAGTGTATTACACCAATCGGACAAAATTAGTCTTTAACACTAGTATTGATGAATGTGTGGGGGAAACAGCAATATCTATCAATGGCTGGCGAGAATATAAATGGGTACCAGGAGTCTGGAGAACAATTTGGAAGTACTTGCTGTTGTTCCTGCTATTGCTAGGGGCGTGGAGGCAGCCCAGACGCAGCGAGTCACCGTGTGGCAACGGAGGGAAACCCTGCACCATCCTCACCGCGGTCCTGGCCTGTAAGGTGCAAGCCCGTGGTGGCAGCCACTACGTCCACTCCTCTTTTTCTATTGACCCTCTTCTTTTCAAAACATGATATCCTCCTTTTCAAGAGACTGATCTCCCCCGATCACAGGCCCACAGCTGGTGAGAAGGAACATGCTGGCCGTACTTCCTTTGAGACGGATTTGTGTGGTCTTCTGGCAGTCCATGAGACTTCCAATATTCTTTGCCAGGACCACAATTCCAATGCACCAATTCTTCTCTAGTCTTCCCTATTGATTGTTCAGCTTTCACATACGTTTGAGGAGGGAATTGAAAATAGCACGGTTTATTTTTTAAATAAAGAGAAAGAAAAGAAAGAAAACATGATGGCTTATTTTTAAAAAAGGAAATACCATGCCTTGGGCTAGGCACATTTTAATCTTCAAAGTAACATCTTTTCTTTATTACTTTAAAGAGGTCTTGTGCAGCAGATTTGTCCAATGCAGTACATCATTGGGCTTCTTTCTGTTTTTTTTTAAAGAAATTTATATAATTCACACATCATACAATTCAACAGTTCAATCACATGAGGAAAATTGTCATCCCCACAATCAGTTTTAGAAACATTTTTCCTTTCTTGTGCTTATTGTTATTAGTTACCCATTTCCCCCCAACATCCCCATCAAGTCTTTAGGTCCTCATTAATCTAGTCACTGACTATCTATTTACCTATCTTGGGCTTCATGTACAGAAAAAGCATGTCAAACAAAATCAAGAGACCAAAAACTAAAAGACAAAAGAAAACAGAGAAAGGTCTCAATGAAAAAGAAAGTATAGAGTTTTGAGAATGATGAGGACAACAGTGTATAAATGTGCTTTGCATACAATGGATGGATGCATGCATTGTTATGGAAATTGTATGAGCCCCTAATAAAGTGATTAATAAAAAACAAAGTATAAGATAGGAAAAACTGGAACAAATTTTAAATGGGTCAAAAGGGAGATTAGATAATAAGATTTTGCATTGTAATCTAACTGCATCAGTCATAATTGAATTTACAATAGTCTTTACTAGGTAGCAAGCCTAGTCACCTCTCTGAACTGTGGTCAGAAGCTTAATTCTCAGAGGGACCCTTCAAATGGATTTTGGGCCCCACTGTTATTCATGGTCTTTGCTGTTGTTAGAAGCCATTGGATCAGTTCCGACTTCTAGGGACTCTCTGTCGAACACTGTCCAGTCCTGTGCCATCTTCACAATTGTTCCTATTTTGAGCCACGGTCACAGCCACTGAGCCAATTTACCTTGCCAAGGGTCTGCCTCTTTTTCAGTGCCTCTCCACTGTACCAAGCACAACGTCCTTCTCAGGGACTGGCCTCTCCGGATAACATGCCCAAAGCCACCCACAGACTTCTTCAAACTGGATGTTCAGAATTCACCCTCTGATATCATTCATTCCCTCCTCTGGATTTTATTATCTATAATCCTCAGATCACACTGGCTCATGCGTTTCTGTTGTGTGGATTTAACTGATGCCTCACTTAGATGGCTGCTTGTTTCGAGGTGAGCCTTTAAGACCCCAGGGATTAGTCTTTATGATAGCTGGGCACCATCGGATTTCTTCATCACCTTTTCCTATAGCACCCCTATCTTCAGTGACCTCTCATCATTGGAATTCTTGACTGCTGTATCCGTAATCACTGATCGTGCATCCGAATAAAACGAAATCCTGGCAACTTTGGTCTTTTCTTTGTTTACCATTATTTGTGCAGGTGGGAAGGTTTTTATACTCTGTATACTGAATTGCAATCCATACCGAATGCCATAATCTTCCATCTTAATCAGCAAGTGCTTCCAGTCCTCTTCGTTTTGGGTAAGCAAGATGGGAAAATGTCTGAATCTAAGCTCAGCTACGCCACTCTCAGTGAATGTCTGTCTTCGGTGAGGTTCTCCGAGCAGAGCCTGAGAGAGAGGTGCTTGTGCAGGTGGCTTATTGAGGGAGCTCTCAGGTGAAGGGGAGGGAGGAAACAGCAAATGGGAAACGGGAACACCTGCAGGTAAAGAGGATTTGCTACCCCAGAGAAACTCACTCTCACGTGCCAAAGGATACCTGTCCAAGGATATTCCTTGCACCCTGGCATGTAATTGGGCATGTTCCCCGCAGAGATCGGCCTCTGGAGAAGGACATTCTGCTTGGTAAGGCAGAGGGTCAGCAGAAAAGCGAAAGGCCCTTAAGGAGATGCATTGGGACAAGGACCGCAACGATGGGCCCAGACAGAGCATGACGGGGAGGACGGCCCAGGACCGTCAGTGTCGTGTTCTGTTGTCCATGGGGTCACTATGAGCCCAAATGGGTTCAACACCACCTGCCAACAAGCAGCAGCAACATCACAGGAACAAAAGAGAAGCCCAACCCCTTCTCCAGGGGGGATCAGAAAGATACACTGTTTCAATCCAAAGCAGACTCACTGCCAACTGCCGATGCCAATTTGTGACAATCCTATGAGGCAGGGTAGAGCCGCCCCGGGTGTTTCTGGGACTGTAACTCAGGAGTAGAAAGCCCTATCTTTCTTTTGTGGAGTAGCTGGTGGTTTCGAACAGCTGACCTTGCCGTTGGTAGCTCAATTCCGAACCACTCTGCCACCAGAACTCTTTTATAAGTATAATGAAATGATGGGCCAGTTAAATGATCGAGCTAAGTCAGTCCAAATCACACTCTAACCCAATGTTGAAAATCAAATTGGAGGAGAAGGGGAAGCTGAGGTAGAAAGGGGGAACTGATCACAAGGATCTACATGTAACGCCCTCCCTGAGAGATGGACAGCAGAAAAGTGGGTGAAGGGAGACATTAGACAGTGTAAGACATGATGGAATAATAGCTTATGAATTATCAAGGGTTTGTGAGAGAAGGGGTGTGGAGGGAGGGGAAATGAGGAGCTGATACCAAAGGCTCAAGTAGGAAGCAAATGTCTTGAGAGTGATGATGACAACACGTGTGCAAATGTGCTCGACACGATGGATGGATGGGTGGATTGTGATAACAGTTGTACAAGCTCCCAAGAAAATGAGTTAAAGAATAAAAAGTTTAAATAAAAAAATAAAATTGAGCCTGCAAAAAACAAAATAAAATAAAATCACAGGAAACGCATAGCATTATACCGTGTATGAGAACTTAACAAAATGCAACAGAGCAGACAAAGTGTGAATGCAGCTGTAGGCTAAGAGAGTCTAAAAGCATGCATGGGACTAGTAAACACTAGTTTCAGCATAATTGCCTCTGGTGGTAATAGGTAAGCGTGGAGAGACTATTTTGCACTATCTGTCATGGTTCATATCTGAGCACTTAACCATTGTGTTAGTCTGGGTAGACTAGAGAAACAAATTCATAAACACTCATATATATATTATATATATATGAGAGAGTTTTATACAAACAGTAGCTATACATTGAGAAAATACCCCAACCCAGTCCAGTCCGAGGTCATAAGTCCAATATTAGTCCATATGCCCGATATTGATCCATAAACTCCTCTTCAGACTTCATGAAGCACATGCAATGATGCCAAATGCAGAATGACCACAAGCCAGTGGGTAGAAAGTCTTTGGATCCAGTGGCCTTGTAAACAGCTCCGACCTGGCAGGGGTCTCCACGTGGCTCCTGCAGTTCCCAGAACATGGGGTCTGTCAGCGTCGTGGCAGGTGTCTTGTCAGTAGAGTCCCTCCCAGGGAGTGAGCAGAGAGAATGTGTCTCCTGCCTCCAAGGAGGAATTACCACATTTCCCAAATTTATCAAGAGAAGGCCATGTCCACACAGAGGTCTCATTGGCTATCTCCAGATTGACAGTCTAGATTCCACCCCTCCACTCTTAACCCTCAGACTGACACCAGATTAGGTGACTGCCACAGTCATTGTACCACCAAGGCTTCTTAGAGTTTCAGGAGAAGCCCCCCAAAGCCCAAAGACGGGTCACACCAGTTAAGTGGCGCGGTTGCTGTCCGTGGTGCTGATCCCCAATGACAGTGGCTGGTTATTCCAAAACCAGCGGGTCTTGCTGGCGATCTCTCTGAAACGTATCTCAAATCTAACCACTTATCTCCATGCTGTCCCCGTGGTCAGTGCCCACACCATCTCTTCCCTGGACCACTGAAGTGCCTTCCTCCCTGGTTCCTCCCTCGCCCCCACAATCTGCCCTCTAGTTGCCAGAGGAATATTTTAAAGAGATAAACCAGAGTTGATTCCACCCCAGAGTCACATCGTGTACAGCAAAATGAAGCTCGGCCCTGCCCCGTGCACCCTTCTCACAGCCGTTCTGATGTTGGAGCCCCTTGCTACAGGCTCCCCTCAGTCCATCTTATTGAGAATCGTCTTTTTCTTTTTTTTTTTGCTGAGCCTCTGCCTGATCAGGCTCACTGACCAGGATCCTAAAAACCTTCTGATCACATACTAAGTCCTTCCATGGCCCACGATCTCTCCCACTGGCCCCTCCCACTTCTTTGCAGCCGCTCTCCCACACACTCACTTTCTCTTTATTTCCTGATGGTGCCAGAGCTTTACACGAGCTCTTTCTTCGGTCTGGAATGTTCTTAAATGCCCGAGAAAGGCACAGTCAGAGTGTGACCTCTGTGGCAAGGCCTCTCTCTACAATAGCTCCCACGCCTGTCACTTTCTATTCTGCTCCCAATGTGACTGTTTGCACAGCGCTGACCACCAGTTGCAGTTATCTCACACATGTGTTTGTTTACTTGGTGTGGCGGTCATGCGCTTATGTTAATTTCATGATGGAGATGTAGGGGTGGGGTCTAGCCTGTTCATCTGGACATAGCCATTGAGTGGCCAATGAGGCCTCCGTGTGGGCCTAGTTTTCTCCTGAGACGTCTGGGAAATCTCGCGATATTTTCCTCGTGCGTATGAGAAGCCATCTCCCCAGTTGTTGGGAGTTAGTCTGAGAGACGATGAATCACAGACACGACAAGATGGCAGCGTCTGAGGAGCTGAAAGAGCCGGAGGAGAAGCCACAAGGCCTTACCCTGATGGAACCAGACCTCTGAAGCTGGAGAAGCCACGTGGAGAGCCCTGTCAATGCTGAGTTGCCTCTACCACCACTGGATGCTGTTGATGGACCCTGAGCCCTGGAAATGAGAAGCCATGGGGAGACCCCTGCCAGGGCCTGGACTCTGCACCCACTGGCCTGTGACCCTGTGAGTCGGGAGGAGATGTTATAGACTGGTATCAGGCATATGGGCTAATATCGGACTTATGACTTTGAACTGGACGGGGTTGGGATGCTTTCTCAGTGTTCCATTCTTCTCATATATAAACCTTTCCCTTATATCCATATGCGTTTCTATGAGATTGTTTCTCTAGTCTACCCGGACTCACACACTTGATTGTTTTCTACTCCTACCATTCAAAAAACACACAAAGAAACAAGTTGTTGTCACTGTCATGTGCCACCCCGTGGGTTCTAGCTCAACCACCGTGCCCTTCAACAGAACAGAATCCTGCCCAGTCCTGCACCATCCTCATGTCCACTGCCACGCTTGAGCCCATGCTTGCAGCCTCCGTATCGATCCATTTCATTGAGGGGTGCCCCCTTTTTCGCTGTCCCTCTACTTGACCAAGTATAATGTCCTTCTCCAGGGACTGATCTCTCTTGACAACGCCTCTGAGGACATGAGCTGAAGCTGCCTTTCCTTGGTACTTTAACCCCAGCAGGAGCACAATGATGGTCTGCACGCCTATACAATCACTATTTATTCCACGAGTGGATGGGCGCATGCGTACTGAGCACGTCTTTGTGGCAGAATCTGTGCTTGGCATTGTGAAGGTTGCAATAAATGAAATTATTTTTGTAGGCAGGATGCTCATCGGATAGAGATAGCAGAGAGATCAAGTCACCAAATCAAAACATGTTGGCATGACTCCCTTAGAACTATGACTCATCGTGGAACTAGGAAACTTTAAGGTAATCATATGATTTATGGCCCCCTCCTACCCCCTTCTTGTGTCTTAAATATAGAAACCCAAACCCAGAGAGGGGAAAAAGACTCTCTCAAGGTCACACACCAGCAGAGGCATAGTTTGGCTCTGAACCAAGGAGCCCTGGCTATTTGTAGTTGGCATTCACAGAGAAAGCCCCTTTGTTTTACTGCTTTCCTAAAGTGGATTTGAACCTCTTCCACCATCTGGTTCTCAAGTGCCCTTCAAGGAAGCACCTCCGCCCCATCCTAGAAGAGGGGCACGTTCCCCAAAGGAGTGTTTTGCAGAGTAAAAGGCAAATCATCAAGTATGGGCCATCTTGCCCTGTTGGTGCCATGACTAACAAGCTCTCTCCTAGGATCTCATCCTTGGGAGTAAACCTTTCCCTTTCTGGACTCCTCTGCAAACACAGAGGCCCCCGGACGAATGACTCTTTGGGCTTGTCAGGACAGGTAAAGCTGCACAAGCCATCACACCCCAAGAAGGGGGCTCCGTGGGAGAGGGGGAGGTGTGGAAGGAGGAGGTGAGAGGAGATACTGAGCCAATGTTTCCTTTCTGGATCTCTTCCCTCTCTGGCCTTCTCTCCTGCTCTCCATCCCCAACAAACCCACACAGAGGACCTCCCCACTAGAAACACCCGCAAGCCCCATCAGGACTCCGTCCGCGTTCACATCTGTGGCATGTGCGATCTCCACTCCGGGAATGTGTTTCCTCCCCCTCCCCGCTGGCTGGTTCCCACATACAGTACAGACTTCACCCTAGGGGCTCCCACCCCTCATTTAGGGGAGACACCACTTCCCTCTGGTTCCTACAGGTTCCCCTTCATAGAAACATAGATAGCGCAGTGCCCCTTGTCCAACTGTCCCTACTTATCTTGCAACCCTAGTGCCTAGTCTAGGCGCCCTCGTGGTAGAGCAGTGGCAGTTTGAAACCACCTGCAGCTCCCTGGGGGACAGACTGGGCTTTCATCTCCTAACCAGCCACGGTCTCAGAAACCCACAGGGGTCCCTAGGAGTCGGCGTGGACTTGACAGCAGTGAGTTTGCTTTGGGTTTGAGTCCAGGACCAGGACCCAGTCACCATTCCGTGAATGTTATATGCCCCCGCAAATCAATCTCCGTTCGTCTTACTGGGACCCTCGGAGGCGGCTCCGCGGCGAGTCCATTTCTGCACTCACTCCTCTGACAACATCCTCTCCATTCGGGGCCTCAGTGTCATCCTCTATCACGTGGAACCAATACCTAAATCTTCCTCAGAGCTTTATCCTAAAGATGAAAGGATGCACCGTGCAGATCAGACAGAAGGACGGTGTCTGGGGGTGGGGAGGGAGAGATGGGACGCCCCTGTGCTGAGCAGGGATGGGGCTTTGGAGGCAGAAAGGGCCAAGGCATTCAAGCAATCTCATGGGGGGGGGGGCCCATTCCCAGGGAAGTCCTCACTAACGGTCCTCCTTCTCTGACTCCAGCCCGGGACGATGGCCGCATGCATTCCTCATTTGGACACCTCCACCTCCCGCCCTCCATGACTGGGGCCAGGTCAGCTGCTGGCGTGAGATCCACAGTCCTTGGAGGCTCTGTCTTTCCAGGTCTCGGTGTTGGCGCGGCTGGGAGGTGATGAATAAAAGATGGGAGCGGGGGGAGCTCGGTGGCTTTAAGAGAAATGTGATGAGCATTTAGAGCGGGGAGATTAGTGCAAGTGCTTCTCGCTGAATACCAAGACCTGGCGGCATCAAATGGAAAAGAAACCAAAAGAAACCAACACATCACCTTCCAGCTTTGTGGGAGCATTAGCCGGGTTGGGGGGTGTGGGTAGAGAGTGGGGTGGGGAGCGGGAATTGGCTGGGGAGGAGGCGGTGGGGGGCAGGAGTGGGAAGCGGTGACCCAGAGCCAAAGTGAAGGGGGTCCGGAGGCATCCTGAAAGAAGCTCCAGTGAAGACAGATCCAAGCTGTCCAAGAGCTGGGGCGAGCGCAGGGAAGGAGAGAGGTGCCAGGTGCCAAAAGTCACTATCCATGCCCCCCCACACGGACACGCACGTGCACCCACACAAGGAGCTGGGACGAGAAGGCCCTCTGTCTGGCATCTGAGGGACCCTGTGGAGGCGGCTTATTGTTACGAATCCACACAGGTCCCGACACAGTGCCATCTTCACCATGCCGAGTGTTGCCCACACCTCGTGCTCTGCCGCCCTCCGGACATCTGGATGAGAACTCCAGTTCTCTGATACTTTACACCGGTCAGGAAATTGAGGCAGGGGGTGGGGGTGGGGTGGGGCGCTATGCAAATCGATTCCTGTGACAGGGCTGGTGAGTGATGGACCAGGACTCAAGCTCAGGTCCACTGCCCCCCAGTGATCAGCAACGGTGCTGCATGCTAGAGCAGCCTGCTCAGAAAATAGGCCCTGCCCCAAACTCAAGACTCTCGTGGTCAACCTTCGCGTCATACCCAAACCTCCCTTCTGGAAGGTTTCTTCACAGAGAAGTTGTTATGGACCACGAGTCGGAGGGAGGTGCGATGGAGGCGAGGGGTGGAGTCCACGGCTATAGCTTTGTGCTTTGATGTGAGTCCATGATCACGTGTGCATTTTCATGTGTGCACATGACGGCGGGCACACAGGCTCCGTGAGCTGCAGGTGTGCGTCTGACTCTTGATGCTCCGAGGGGTGAGGAGGCCTGTATGAACAGGACTGTGACCGCTCAGGTACATGTGGGTGAGGGTGATGGGGAAGGAGGGGGTGAATGGAGGGTGTCTTTGTGTACAGAGTTGAATCTAGTAACAAACTACATAAAAGGCACGAAGGTGTGTGTGTGTGTGTGTGTGTGTGTGTGTGTGATTGCGTATGTGTGGGGGTGATTCATGTGATTCTGAGCATGCGTGGAGTGCCTGTGTGCAGAGTTGGGAGGGTGGGGCCCCCATCACGACATGTGTATCCTAAGCCAACAGGTCAACTCTCTCCTCTATCTCCAAGGACAGACTTTGAAGTCAGCTAAGCTGCTCAGCATAAGAATCACTTTGCTTCCATGTGAAGCCTCTAATGGAAAATGCTGGACATGCCCTGTCCAATTGCAGAAGGATAGCACACACTGAGAATTTGCATTTGGCTTCTCCCACTGTCCCTCCTAAACCTGTCAGACACTGGTATCTGTATCCTCAGAAAGACGAAGCCCTGGAAGCATAGTGTCCCGGGAACTTTAAGTATACAAGACATATCCATCTTCCCATTTCACAGATGAAGAAATGGAGCCCAGACAAGTGAAGACTCTTACTTTCAACATCAAACACAAATTATTTGTCTTCAAGGCTCCATGATTGTCTGAAATTTTGCTCCACTGCAAAAAGTTACCATTGAAACCTGTCATAAGGATCTACATATAGACTCTTCCCTGGGGGATGGACAACAGAAAAGTGGGTGAAGGGAGACATAGGACAGTGTAGATATGACAAAATAATGATACTTTATAAAGTATAAAGGGTTCATGAGGGAGAGAGGAGCAGAGAGGGAGGGGGAAAATGAGGAGCTGATACCAAGGATTCAAGTAGAAAGCAAATGTTTTGAGAATGACGATGGCAACCAATGTTCAAATGTGCTCGGCACCATGGATGCACGTATGGATCGTGATAAAGAGTTGTATGAGCCCCCAATAAAATGATTTTTAAAAGTAAAGAATAAAGTTACCCTTGAGCTGATTCTATTTCTGAATCACCATACACCATGTGGGTCGGAGCAGACTGGCTAATTTTTCAGAAGTGTTTCTCCAGGCCTTTCTTCCAAGTCGCACGGAGGTGAACTCCAACCACCAACCTTAAAGGAACAGCCCACAGTATGAACCGTATGCACCACCGTGAGAGTCCTTGCTGCTGTTGCCAGCAGTCATTGCCCTGGTTCCAACTTATAGAGACGCCCTGTCTTGTCCTGCACCGTCCTCACGGGTGACGATGTTTGAGGCCCGGAGAATCCATCTCTTTGAGGGTCCGCCTTGATTTTGCTGACCTTCTACTTCAGCGGGCATAGGGTCCCTCTACAAAGAGCGAGTGCCTCTGCTAACAGGCCCAAAGCACGCACGTCAAAGGCTCACCATCCTCCCTCTGAGGTAGAATTCTGACTGTGCTTCTCCCCAGATAGATTTGTCAGTTCTCCAGAGAGTTGATGATAGCTTTCATATTCTTAACCAGCACCATATTCAAGTGCATGAGTACATTGATTCTTCTGTGGTCTTTCCTATGTATTGACCAGCTGCACCTGCATATGAAGCAATTCGTTTGCACAATTCATTTGAAGCATCAAAAGAAGATGGGAAGGGGGCTGAGCCCCGGTGGCGTAGTGGTTGTGCGTGGGACTGCGGCCCACTGGGATGGAGGTTCAATTCCCGCTCACGGGAGCAAAGGCTGGGCCTCCTACTCCCACCACCAGGGCAGTGATGCCTTAAAAAAAAAAAGATGGGAAGAATACCCAGAGTCACTGTATCGAAAAGAACTAGTTAACATCCAAGTATTTAAGGAAATAGCCTATGACCAAGAACCAATGGTACTCAAGGGAAAAGGTCAAGCAGTAGTGAAGGCATGAGCCGAAAACAAGATTCCAGGAATTGGAGGAACATCAATTTTAAATATTCTAATGAAGCACTGGACGCACTAACTTGACTATGCCAAGAAAATTAGAAGATAGCTTCCTGACCAACCAACTGGAAAGGATCCATGTTTGTACCCATTCCAAAGAAAGATGACCGCACAAAATGTGGAAATTGCCAAGCAATATCATTAATATCGCATACAAGCAAAAATTTTGCTGAACATTCTTTAACCCCAGTTGTAACAATACACTGAGAGTGAGCTCCCAGAGGCTCCAATCAAATTCAGAAGAGGACATTAAACAGGGATTTATCATTGCTGAGCCCCGTAAAGGTGGATCGTGACTTAAAGTTGGAAATCTCAGGGAAAAAACTTTTACTTGTATTTCACTCTTATGCAAAGGCATTTGACTGTGTAGATTACAACTAACTAACTATGGAGAACATTGAATGGAAATTCAAGAACACTTCATTGTGTTCATGCAGAACTTACACATGGGGGCTGGCCTCAATCCCAACTATGTGGGCACACCCCCTGCCCTCCCCCTCCCCCCCCCCCGAGGATTGCACCTCAGAGAACAGCACTGACTAAAGCTACAGCTCACAGAGAGGAACTCGTCTGATCAGCACACACAGGAGCAAATCAAGAGGGAAGGAGAGAGAGGGGAGCACATCCTGGCTCACCAAGCCCCGAGGATGATATTCCTGCTCAGGGCAGCCATTGCACAGAGAGGACCACAGGGCCGGCTCCGGGGTGTGGTGCCCCATCAGATTCCATTGGAAAACACTCCTAAAGGTCAACAAGCAGACCTGGAACTATTTATAGGCTTTTTTTGTCATTGGTTTTTGTTGTTGCTTTGTTTTGTTTGGTTTGGTTGTTTTGTTTTGTCTTGTTTTGTGCTAATTATTGCCTCTGCATGTTTATCTAGATAAGATAGCAGGATAAATAATCCGGAGGAGAAAACAACAGGGACTGAGGGTTCTGGGGGTGGCAGACATGGCCAAGGGGGAGGTGGGAGAAAGGAAGTGGGTATTAACAATCCAGGGCCAAGGGAACAACAAATGATCTAAAATCGATGGTGAGGAGGGCATAGGATGCCTGCCGGGGCTTACTCCAGGGCAAGGTAGCTGAAAGGAATTACTGAAAGTCAAATGAAGGCCGAACATGATAGTGGGACAAGAGGAAAGTGAAAGGAAATAGAGGAAAGAACTAAGAGGCAAAGGAAATTTATAGAGGTCTAAACAGAGGCATGTACATATGTAAATATATTTATGTCTATAACAATAGGGAAGTAGATCTATATACGTAGGTTTATATGTTAAGCAGCAAGGTAGCAGAGTCACATTGGTCCTCTACTCAAGTACTCCCTCAACTCAAGAACACTTTGATCCAATAATTCGGCATTCTGTGATGCTCACCTTCCCTACACAATTGCTGAAGACAAAATTGGTGCATAAGCAAATGTGATGAAGAAAGCTGATGGTGACCAGGTATCAAAAGATAAAGCATCTGGGGTTTTAAAGGCTTGAAGATAAACAAGCAGTCATCTAGCTGAGAAGCAACAAAACCTACATGAAGGAAGCACACTAGCCTGTGTGATCACAAGGTGTTGATGGGATCAGGTATCAGACATCAAAGACCTAGAACAAAAAAATCTTATCATCGTGAATGAGGGGTAGGGCAGAGTGAAGATCCCAAACCCAACTCTAGGCAACTGGAATCCCCTTACAGAGGGGTCTCAGGCAGGAGACAAGCAAGCCAGGTTGCAGTGTAGCACCGATGAAACACATAATTTTCCTCTAATTCTCTAATGCACCCCCCTCGCTATTATGACCCCACTTCTCCCTTCCAAGCTAGACCAGATCATGTATATGTGGGTACAGATAAGAACTGAAACACCGGGAATCCAGAACAGACAAACCCCTCAGGGGCCAATAATGAGAGGAGGGATACTAGGAGGGGGAGGGGGGGACAGGGCGAACCTTTCACAATAATCTACATATAACCCACTCCTCAGGAGTCAGACAAAAGAAAAGTGGGTGAAGGGAGACAGAGATTGGTGTAAGACATGAAAAAAAGTATAAATTATCATGGATTCATGAGGGAAGGAGTTGGGGTGGGGGTGTGGAATGAGGAATGTGCTTTGAAAACAACGATGAGGGCAACATGTGTACAAATGTGCTAGACACAATGGACATGTAGGATTGTGATAAGAGCCCCCCATATAATGATTTTAAAAAAAGAAGAACTACACATAGCTCAAGAGGCAGTTGTTTGAACAGAACAAAGGGATATGGCCTGGTTTGAAATCAGGAAAGATGTGCCTTGGCACCGTGTTTTTCACCGTGCTTATCCAACCTATCTGCTGAGCAAATCACCCAAGAATTTGGGCCATATGAAATGGGCCATAGATTCAGAATTGGAGGAAGGTTTATCCATAACCTACAATCTTTAGATGACACAACCTTGCTTGCTGGAAGTGAGGAGGACTCAATCATTTGCTGATGAAGACCAAGGATTGCGGCCTTCCATGTGGTTTACAACTCACTGACAAGAAAACCAAAGTCCTCGATAGGCAGCAACATGAGAAACTGAGGACAGATTGAAGCTGTCAGGGATGTTTTGGGGTGCGCAATCACAGCTCACGGAAGCAGCCGTCAAGAAGTCATGCAGCACATTGCGTTGTGTGACTCAGCTGCTCCAGACCGTGGAAGAGTAAGGGTGTCACTTTGAGGATGAGGAAGCCCCTAACTCCGGTCATGCTATTTTCAGTTGCTTCCTATGTATGTGAAAGTTGGACCTTAAATAAGGAAAATCAGAGAAGAACTGGTGCATTTGAATTGTGGTGCTGGAGAAGAATATTGAACTCCCCAAGGACTGCCCAAAGAAACAGGTCTGTCCTGGGAGAAGTAGAGTCAGGAGGCTCCTCAGAAGTGAGACTGACCAGATTTCACTTCACAGACTTTGGGCACGGTACCAGGAGAGACCAGTCAGTCCCTGGAGAAGGACCTCGTGCTTGGTGAAGTAGAGGGACAGCAAATAAAGCCCTGGCAGCAGCAATGGACTCAAACACGACAACCCTTGTCAGGGCGGCCCTGGGCCAGGAAGTTTCATTCTGTTGGGCTCAGGGTCACTAGAAGAGGGAACTGATCACACATAACCTCAAGAAACAATGGGAAGTCTCGTGGGTTGGGTCAGATGCACTGTATCTTCAAAGAGCAGGCACTGCAGCTCTTCAGCACGTCAAAGAGGTCCTGTGTAGCAGATCTGCAAGACATTGTTTATTTCTTGACTGCTGCCTTCATGAGCCTTGGGTGTGGATCCAAGTCACGTTAAATCTTTGACAACTGCAATCTCCTCTCCAGTAGGATATTGCCCATTGATTCGGCTGTGAGGACGTTCGTGTTCTTTACATTAAGACATGGCCCATACTGAAGGCTGCAGCCTTTGATCTTCATCAGTGAGGGTTTCAAACCCTCTTCAGCAAGCAGGGTTGTGTCCTCCGCATAGCGTGTGTCATTAATGAGCCCTCGTCCAATGGGCATGCTTCATTTCTCTCCATAGAGCTTTTCAGGCTACTTCTTCAGCATACAGATTGAATTGGGATGGGAAAAGGAGACAACACGGACACACTTTTTTTCCCTGATTTTTAAACCATTCAGCATTCCCTTGTTCTGTTTGAATGACTGTCCTTTGGTCTATGTACAGTTTCCACAAGAACAAAATGAAGTGTTCAGGAGTTCACATTCTTTGCAATGCTACCTATAGTTTGGTATGATCCACACAGTTGGAATTAAGAATATACAATTAAACATCTTTCTGATGTTCTCTTTCAGTCAAGATCCATTTAGATGTCAGCACAGATGTCCCTTGTTCCGTGTGTTCTTATGAATCCGGCTTGGTTGTTGGCAGTTCCCTGAGGACTGACTGCTGCAGTGGATCTTGAATTATCTTCAACATAATTTTGCTTACCTGCGCTATTAACAATATGGTTCAATGATATCCACATCCCCTTCCGACTCCATAGCTTCCCCTCACCTCTTATTCTGACTGAAACCAAGACACTCAGTCAGTCATTCAGCTCCAAAGTTGTGCAGCACTTCCAGCCTGTGACCTGAGGAGCTGATTTCCAGCGGGCACAGCTGTCACTTTCCTCAGTTCTTGAGGGGCGGTGACACTGTCCTTGGTGCTGAAGCTTTACCTGCAGACTCAGAGTTCTGGGGCCAGGACAGGAGCCACCTCTGGGTTCTGTAAGGCTGGGATCACAGCTCTTGAGCAAGCCCGAGGCAGATTACAGGGAGCAGGGAGTCAAAGTCAGAGGGAGTGACCACACCTAGAGGACTGTGCCTCTTGGGATTGGAGTTTCTCAGAGACAGGTGTGGCTGGTGCAGCCCAGGGTGCAAGCCTGCTCCACTTTATAAAAGACTCTTGTAGTCTGCTAAGGTCAGTTCTGGGGTTGGGGAATGAGGACAGTGGCTTGCTTCCCTGTGGGCTCCTTACACCCAGGTCACATGATGGGCCCCGGTCCTGCTGAGCTGAGGGCTTGACAAGCCCCGGGGTGAGCCTGGTGCCCCAGCCCTCTTCCCGCTGCTGCATTCGCACCATGTGCTCTCAGGGACAAGACCAGGCGGTGGGTCCTGTCATTACCCCCACATACCAGGAGAGCGGTGTATGAGAACGGTGGTGCTGGAGAAGGCGAGTGATGGCTAAAAGGACAAAAAGGACCTGAATGAGAAGAAGCACGGCCAGAGTGCTCCTTAGAGGCCAGGATGACAAGACTTCACCTCACATGCTCTGGGCATGTTGTCAGGAGAGAGCAGTCCCTGGAGAAGGACAATCCTGCGTGGTCCAGTGGAGACACAGTGAAGGAGCTCGGTTAGGGTTAGGCACAGGGTGGGGCCAGGCAGTGCTTCACTTTGCAGTGCACAGGGTGGCTATGGGTCGGAACCGACTCAATAGCACCTGACAACAACAACACCCAGGACTCAGAAGGAGATGGGCTCTCCTATGATCAGAACGACCAGCCATTCATTGCTGTGACCCCCTCAGCAGAGCCAACCGGCTCTGAGATCAAATGGCTGTCAGGCAAGGAACACCCATCCTATGCCCGCCATGATGGAGAGTATATGTATCCTTCGCCCCGTGCCACAGAGGAGGGAACTGAGGCTCAGAGAGGGGAGGGGCTTGTTCAAGTGTTCAACTCACACGCAGGTCTCCCAAGCCATGCTGTTCCCATCTGGGCTACAAAGACACCAAGAAGACGTAGCAGTCCCACGAGGCCACCACCCATCCACCCCCACCTCCCCAACCCACCCCCACCCCCGCCTTCCATCAGCACCCTCCCCTTGCCTGTCCCCTTGGGCTGAGTCTTAAGGAAGATACAGATGAAAAATGCATGAGGTAACTAGCCCCGGGTGTGGGGCCTGAGCCGATTAGCACTGATGTTTCTTTCATGAGGGGTGGGACGGCGCTGCTCACCTGCAGCTGCCCAGGGTGGCCCAGGATGTTCCCGCAAGTCACCAAGGCCACCTGCTTCCTGCTCTGCGAGGTGCCCCGCCCCACCCCATGCCACCATCTGCCACCACCTCCCCCTCCCCTCGGTTCCCCATGGCCCAGCTCTTCGAAGTCTTACCAAGTTCAGCTCACGCTCAGGGGCAGCCTGGGCTTTGACATCAGAGTGGAGTTTCTATTCCAATTCTGCGTCTTAGGGACGGTGAGACTTTAGGGAACCCACTTACACTGTAACTCCCTCCCTGCTAGAAGGGGACCACATGGACGTGTGTAGTTGCTGTGGGATATGAGCTACAGTATCTGGGTCTTGGGTCGTGGTTGGCCTCCCTCCTCTCAGTTAGCACTCAATAAAGAGCCATTACTATGACAACTACAAAGATACAACAATGAGGACGACGACGACAAAGACTCCTGGTTGCTGTTTTCTGGCATGGATCGATTCTGACTCATGGCAAGCCTATGACAAAGTGGAATGACCCCAGCAGGCTCCCTGGTGTCACTGCTGGCTAGGCAGAGAGCAGCTTTCCCTCTGCCGGAGCTGCTGATGGGTTCCAAGCACTGCCCTTTGGTTAGTGGTGGGGCACTTGAACAGCTGCCTACTGCTAGCTCTGCTCTGATGAATGGGGGCATGTCCTCCTCTGAGAACCCAAAGAGGAATGGATTAAAACCAAAGCTGCTGGGGTTAACGCCTCCTGTGTGGAGAAGCAGGGTGTGCTCTGAGGGAGGCCTCCTACCTCTCCCCAGTCTCTCTCAAGTCTAGCCCTTGCCGCTAGGGTGGGAAGAACTGGAAACAATGGGGTGTCAGACTCACAGGGGCTACAGCTATTGGGCTTGTCCCACATGATTTTGCAGCTCATGGAGCCCAAAGGCAGTCTGACCCCCTAAAGATGCTGATTCAGAAGGGTGTGACTAGCAGGTTGTCTGCAGCAAGCTCCTGAGTCCCACGGCATCTCCGCCCAGCCTCATGCAGGCCCACCTTCATCACCACCAGCAGGTCACTCACAGGAGCAGGGCCCTCTGGCTGAGGACCCACCGTCTGCACACTGCTCTCTGAGCTCCAGGCTGCACCTCTGCTCAATGGGCATGATAAGAAAACTTACCACCCACTGTTGTGACCAAGGCCCCCACCCCTGCCAGTGACTCTATTCAGCCTTACAGCGACTGGAAGAAAGCATTAGTCGAAACCAGGTTCCAAGAATTGATGGAATACCAACCGAAATGTTTCTGGAAGTTGAAAAAGCACTGGAAGTACTCATTTGTCTATGCCAGGGAATTTGAAAGAGGGCTACTTGGCCAACTACTGAGAAGAGATTCACATTGGTACTCGTTCCAGAAAAAGATTACCCAGCAGAATGCTCAAACTATAGAACAATATCACTGATATCACACGCAAGTAAAATTTTCCCGAAGATAGGGAGCTGGCCAAAAGTTCTGGCCAGATTCAGTAGAGAATCCAAAACAAGGGTTATCACTGTTGATGCCAGCTAGCTCTTGGCTTAAAGCAGAGAATACCAGAAAGACGTTAACTCGTGTTTTATTGACTGTAAAAAGGCATTTGTGTAGATGATAATAAACTACAGCTATCCTTGAGAAGAATGGGAATTCCAGGACACTTCACTGTGCTCCTGTGGAGTTTGTACCAACAGAACATGAGAATACTGCTTGGTTTAAAGTCCAGAAGGGTGCACACCAGGCTTGCATCCTCTCACCACGCCTGTTCCATCTGCATTGAGCAGATCATCAGAGAAGTTGGTTTATATCAGTGGTTCTCAACCTGTGAGTCACCATCCCTTTGACTCTTTCATGGGAGTCACCTGATTCATAACAGTAGCAAAATGACAGTTGTGGAGTAGCAACAAAATAATTTCATGGTTGGGGTCACTGCCACATGAGGAACTGAATTAAAGTTCCCAGCATTAGGAAGGTTGATAACCACTGGCTTCTATGAAGAAGAGTGGGGCATCAGAATTAGAGGCAGGCACATTAACCACCCAAGATATGTGGATGACCCAACCTTGCTGGCTGAAAGGGAGAAGGCATTAAAACACTTGCTGATGGAGAGCAAGGGCTGTAGTCTTCAGAATGGGTTATGACTCAGTGTCAGAAGCACCCAAGTCCTCACAACCAGACCCATAGGTGACATCATGAAAAATGGGGAAAAGACAGAAACTGTCAAGGATTTTGTCTTGCTTGGCTCTATCATCGCTGCTCATGGAACTAGTTGGCAGGAGACCAGAAGATGCATTAGGTAAATTTACTGTACAAGACCACTTTAGGGTATTGAAAAACAAAGGTGTTACTCTGAGGGCTAAGGTGTACCTGACTCAAGCCATGATTGTTCCCCTTGCTTCCTGTGTTGGTCTGGGGAGACCAGAGAAACAAATTCATAGACACGCATATGGATATAAGGGAAAGGGTTATATACAAAAGGAATGGAACATTGAGAAAGCATTCCAATCCAGTCCAGTTTAAAGTCATAAGTCCGATATTAGCCCATATGTCCAACACCAGTCTATAAAGTCTCTTCCAACTCATGAAGTCACAGGCCGGTGGGGCTCTGGTTCTGGCAGGGGTCCCCTCATGGCTCCTCATTTCCAAGGCTCAAGGTCCATCAGCAGTATCCATTGGTGACAGAAATATCTCAGCACTGGCAGGGGTCTCTCTGTGGCTTTTCCAGTTTCAGAGTTCTGGTTCCATCGGGGGCAAGGCTGTGTGGCCTCTCATCTGGCTCTTCTGGCTCCTCGGACACTGCTATCTTGTCTTGTCAGTAGTTCATCTCCAAGAGAGAGTGAGCCAAGTCCCTCTTCTCCAATTGGGAAATACCACAGAAATCTCAGGAGAAAGTCAAGCCCACATAGGGGCTTCATTGGCTACTCATTGGCTATGTCCAGATTGATAAGTTAGACTCCACCCCTAGACTCCCAACCATGAAATTGATGCGAGTACATGACTGCCACACTTTCCATGCATATGAGAGTTGCATGTAGAATAAGACAGACTGAAGAATACATGCATTGGAGTCATGGGGCTGGAGAAGCCAATTGAAAGCCCCATGGACTTCTCAATGGACAAACACGTCTGTGTGGGAAGAAATCAGGCCAGAATGCTCCTGAGAGACAAGGATAGGGAGACTTCACCATATGTCCTTTGAACCTACTCTCACGAGAGACCAGTGCCTGAAGAAGGACATCATGCTTGGCAAAGTGGAGGGATCGTAGAAGAGAGGAAAGCCCTCAACAAGACGGATGGACACTGTGGCTCAAGCAATGAGCTCAGGGATGGGAAGCCTTGTACGAAGGAGGCAGGGCCTGGCAGTGCTTCCCTCAGATGGGCACAGGGTCACGGGGGGTTGGAATTACTCCATGGCATGTAGCAACAGCCACATGAGGCAGAATAGCACTGCCCCTGCCCGGTTTCTGAGGCCGTAGGTCTTTGAAAAGGCAGGCAGCCTCGGCTTTCTCCCAAGGCGTGACTAGTGGAGCCTAACTATGATCTTTATGGGTGCCAGTCAAATGCACAAATGCACACCCCACTGTAGCACCAGGGTTCCGTTTGTAACCAAGTGTGTGAGTCCGGGTAGACTAGAGAAACAAATTCATAGCCACTCCTCTATGTATAAGAAAGAGCTTTATCTACGAGAGCAACTGAACATTGAGAAGACATCCCAGTCCAGTCCACATTAAGTCCATAAGTCCGGTATTAGTCCATATGTCTGCTACCAATCTATAAAGTCCTCTTCAGACTTATGAAATGCATGCAATGGCACTGAAGGCAAGATGAGCACAGGCCATTGGGTAGGAAGTCTTTGGATACAGTGGCATTGTAAGCATCTCAGCACTGGCAGGGGCCTCCACGTGGCTTCTTCAGTTCCCAAGGAAGCGTCATGGTAGGTCCATGTGGTTTCTCCTCAGAGATATCTCACAGATAGTCAGCCTTGTCAGTAGAGTCTCCCAGGGAATGAGTAGAGGGAGAAAAGTGTCTCCGGCCTTCCGAGGAGGAAAAAATACAGACGTTCCCCATATTCCTCAGGAGAAGTCCAGGCCCACCCGGAGGCCTCCTTGGCTACACACAGACTAGACTCCACCCCTTCATTTGCAATCCTCTCAAGTTGTCACCAAATTATGTAATTACCACTCCAAGGTTAGATGGCACACATGCAACAGAAGGATGAGAGAGCAGGCGCCCCCGGGACTTGTCAAGACCTCAGCTCCCCAGAAACAAGGTCCCATGGTAGTTGCATAGCCTGGTGTCAAGTTGAGACTTATGAGTGAAGGGGTGGAGGTTAGTCTGTCCATCAGGTCACAGATCGGTGACCTTATTTGGAGGCACTAAGAAGATAACTAGTCCACCACACGGGGGACACACGCTCAGTCCCTGGGGGCAAGCTTGCTGACGAGCCACATGGAGACAGACTGATGACAGCTAGAACCTTGGAGCTGGAGGAGCCACATGGAGACACTGCCAGCGCTGAGATGCTTACACTGCCACTGGACTCACAAGATTTGTCTACCCACTGGCCTGTGATGGCCCTGCATTCAGCATCGTTGCCTGTGTTTTGTGAGTGTGAAAAGAAATTTATAGATTGGTATCAGACATAGGGGCTAATACCGGGTTTATAGATTTGAGCTGGACCTGGCTAGGATGTTTTCTCAACATTCAATTGCACTTGTCTATAAAGCTCTTTCTTTTACACATATGAATAGCTGTGAATTTGTTTCACTCGTCAACCCGAACTAACATAGTCCCTGTCTGGACCTGAGGCCCCTCTTGGAACCTGGGACCAGGTAACCAGGGTGGGCGGGGGTGGCAAGGAGGGGGGCAGCAGGCACGATCCCTACTGCCTATCCATTGGTCAGATCTTAGCAGCACCTCTGAGCAGCTTGCTTGTGTGCCAGATGATGCCCCATGCTGTGAGGAGGAGGGGGAAGGAGAGAGCATGACGCCCTGGGCCCGAGGGAGCTCCCTGCATGCCAGTCTTCCTCACGCAAGGGGCTTGGCACGCGATGTGAAGCCTTCTGTCTCAGCTCCCTGCAGGCCCTCCCCGCCCTACTAATCACAGCATAGGAGGCTCGCCATGCCTGGCCCAGTCCAGCCTCCACTCCCTGCTCTGTCAGACCATCCATCCATCTCCCCTCTCCATGGACAGATAGACTGCTGCCCTTCTCTTCATCTATTTGTTGGGTACTCCCTGTGTCTGTCTGTCAGTTGGTCTGCCTCTGGGTCTGTCGATTCTCCTGCAGTTTGCCAGGTTTCCTGTGGGTCCAACCCTCCCATCAGTCTTTTCTCTGTTTGTCTAGAAAGTCTATATGTCTGTCCCTCCATCTCTGAATCTGCCTGCAGTCTGTCCTTGTGTCTGTAAGTCTGTCCATCTGTAAGGCTGTAAGGCTGCCCATCTGCCTTGCGGTTTGTCTACTTTCTTCTAAGTATCTGGCCATTAGTCCATCCTTTCTGCTTTCTATCTGTCAGCCTGGCCACCATCTCTCTGCCCACCTATCTCTCTGTTCAGTCTCCTGCCCCTTGCTGCCCCCCATCTCTCCTTGCCTGGAGCTGGATCCACTCAATGCCAAACCAGAGCTAGCCCCCAGCAGCCCCGTGAGCTCCCCAAACCCCAGTCCCAGCATGCCCCCACATACCCCTCTCCCCCTTCTCCATGGTGCAGCCACCCTGATCCTGCAGCCCTCTCCTCCTCCTCTCTCCCACCCTGGAGTGAGAGCTACAGAAAGATTTAGCAAATGGTATTTGAAGAGACTAGGTTCAAATTAATGGTGAAAATAAGGTTTTATGATTCCATTGCAGTTTTATTCCTCAACTGATTTTCCCCATTACCACTGAGCAGCAGTTGAGAGCCGCGGTTCTCTGCAGTATTTATGGTAATGCAGGTTAATGTCTGAGTTCGAGGAGCTCAATTAGCAAATTCACGGACAAGGGGGTCTGTTCGTGCTTCTCTGGTGACGCTCGGTGATTCATTAGCCACAGGGAGATGCCGGGGTTTCATGTCCGCATACAAAACGGAGCCTGTCGCTCTCCCAAGTGCGGTGCCTGGCTCAGAGGCGGGGCTCTGGACGCTGGGGATCTCCGCTCTCTGCACCCAGTGT